>JAVJIF010032405.1:0-159848 GCA_038442645.1 Agave tequilana | reverse complement strand
GACATTTACAAAAGACAAGGGACAGACGAGCTGAAGACCAGTTTTCACCCACCTCCAAGGGACAAGGAAGCGATGGACTCCACTGATCCAGCAAGCAGAACAGTGAACCCGGATTGTTTCTAACAGACCTCAGCAGGTCTAAAATGCTAGCATTTAGCATTACATTAGCCCAAGGAGATAGCCTCGCTTGAGAGGCTAACATCATCCAGAGCACCGCCAGGAAGCTAACTGATAGCTTCGCCGAAAACCCTCTTTTCGGACTTCGCCGAAGACCCTCTTTTCGGACTTCGCCAGGAATTGCTCTAGCTCCGCTATGAGCCTCAAAGCGGGCAGCTCCGCCATCAGCCTGCTATGGTCAACCTTTGACCGATCAAATCTCCTGATGAGATCGGATTCAATCTAATCAAATCCAATCAGGATTCAAATATGGCAGGTGATTGCCACAATCTCTTGACTCTCTTGAAACGAGTAAGTGGATCAAGGAGAATCAATCAACGATATGGAAAGGATCATAACATATCGGAAAGATCAACCGATTTGCCATTTTCTAGCTCCGCGGAAGCTATTATAGCCTCGCAGCAAGGCTACTTTCCAGATTCAAACAGATTCGGTTCAATCTGTTTCTATATCTTCAAAGGGGACGATTATACCCTTACTTTCCCTATAAATAGCCCGTCAGGGGCACAAGGGAGAGGCATCGGATTGCAGAGGAAGGAGCCATCAATTGCCTTCTGATCGCAAGAATCGATCAATTAGCTTCTTCGACTGAGGCTTCTTCATAACGCACCGTGCGTTCTCGAATTCAGAGACCTTTTAGAGAATTGCTTTCTCTATCCAGGGTGTTGATACCCAACATCGTCCTTCTTCTCAAGGAATCTCCGGAACCAGGCGAGAAGGAATTCCTTATCGAAGGCGATTTTGAGAAGCAGCAAGAGGGTTCTACCAACCTCTATTCTCTGATTCCCGGAACCAGGCGAGAAGGGAATCTCATCGCTCGCATCGTCAAAGGGACAAAGTGGTCGCGCGCTGACCAGACTCCTATCGGCACACTTCTCCAGAATCTCTGAGGGGATCTACTTGTAATCTTTTTAAGAATACTTGTAATTTAGCTCCTCAAAACTTTTTTGTAAGTTTTCCCCTTTGCAAATATAATGGAAAACAAGATGGCGACTCCGCTGGGAATGTATTCTCCTCTGCTGAGATCAAGTGTCGCAATGCGACGAACAGACCTTCGGGTCTATCTCTGAATTCAGAAAAGCCGGTGCAGCCAGATCTTCTCTGGCTAAATCTTCAAGCAAAGTCTCTGCGGAGACGGAAAAGGTTCTCTACAAACCTGCCGCGGTCCTCTGGCGCAACAAGGAAACATGTCCGCAGCCCAGATCCTGCCTTTTGAGAACCTGGTTATCCAAATTGATCAAAGAAGATTTGAAGAAGTCCTCTCTGGGGTGGCTTGATGCTTCGAGCACGGAAGCACAAGAAGGTCTTCATGGCCAAGGTTTCAGATCAGAAACCAGAGGCAGAATTTCGCCAACACCCCACAACCCCGCTTGTGGCTATTCAGGTTCCTTGCGAACCTATACATCCTCTGTCAAAGCGGATATGGAAGCCTAAACAGAAGTCCTCTGCTGAAGCTTCAGGCGTAGCCTCGCCAAAGCCGCGCCCCTCTTATGAAGAAAAAGGCAAGATGCCCGCCTGTACCAACAATGCTGCCAACCATAAAGTCAAGACGGCAATCATACCGTCTCCTAGTGCAGCAATGCCTACCGCTAGCCTTGTCCTCACAAGCAAGGCTATTGTACCTCGGCGTACTCATCGGGTTTACAGCCGCGAGGCTAGAACCAAAGCACTATTCGGTGCTAATCCTTTCCGCAGGACTAAGGGGAACGATGCGTTGTCCCATATACCAGATTATTCAGGCCCCTACAGGGCCGACCTGCGAGGATTCTTGGCGGACAAGCGGAGATTAAAGCATTTCCAGATTACTTCCTCCTGTTGTCGACGAAGTGGATGCCAGTTCGTGATGGTCCATTCTATGCAGTGTCGGTTACGACCGACCCTTGCCACCTCTCCATATCGGCGATCAGTCTTTGATCGACTGTCTGCGCGCATCCCGATGAGGCATCCCAAAAGGAGCGGGCCACCGGATCCAGCCTCTGCATCCGTCAACATGACCGGAAGGGGGCGAGAGCCGCGCGGAGAAGTCAAGCCTCTGACGACACCCCTTTCGGCTCCCCAGATCCGGACTACTGCCCAGGCTTAGCTGAAGTCTTGGTGCATGAAGAAGGTGTTTTCCGAAACACCAGATCCAGGGTAGCGATACCCTATAATTATGAACAGCCTTCTTCCTCAAGGGCCCTGATCCCGCCACAATCCGGACGATCACCC
Source organism: Agave tequilana (assembly GCA_038442645.1). NCBI lineage: Eukaryota > Viridiplantae > Streptophyta > Magnoliopsida > Asparagales > Asparagaceae > Agave > Agave tequilana. Next base: position 157,463 of record JAVJIF010032405.1, on the reverse strand, counting down.
CAATCGTCTGACGGAGAAGATGGAGACAGCGGGTATGCTTCTTCAGCAACAGTCAGTTCGTGCGAACGGACAAAGCATCGGTTAATATGGCCGATAACGCCAATGACGACCTTCGTCGGCGTTTGGAGGCTCAGGAGCAGACCTCTAGAACTCAGCAAGAGGCCCTGGACAATATCAACAGATGCTCGCTCAGCTCCTCAGCAACCGGAATGATGATACCGGAAGTAATCATGACGAGGAGGGGCATCTCAGCAATGATCCGCCCAAGACGGAGAGAAATCTAAGGGAGGCTCTTCCTTGGATGCCGAAGTCCTTAAAGGCCTTCAAGCTCAAATTTCATCCCTGGCTCAAAAGGATGAATTGAAGAAAGTGGGGGTAGTCCGTCCTTACCACTGGAATGGGATTCGGTGTCATATCCGCCAAAGTTCAAACCACCAACGTTGCACACGTATGATGGTAAGAGCTCGCCCAATCAGCACATCTACTATTTCCGGTCTCAGACGGTAATGTTCTAAACAACGACGCCATCATGGCTAGGTTGTTCATCGGCACCCTGAAAGGGGTAGCATTCGACTGGTTCCGAAGCCTTCCTCAGGGCTCTATCAATTCCTGGGTCGACCTGGAAACCCGGTTCCTCTCTCGCTTCTATGAGGACGATACCGAAGTGACCATGGATAAGCTCCTTTCCACTGTGCAGAGGAAAGGCGAATCTGTCCGTGAATACATTGAGCGGTTCAGAAATCTATCTCTGATGTGCCCAGCAGGGATGCCTTTACCCATGCTTTTACAAACATGCAGACATAACTTCTCGGATCAAGTAGAAGTTCGCATGGGGGCTGTCAAGGCCCATACTTGGAAGGAATTGGTCGAACAAGCTGAGATAGCCGAGAAATCGGCTAAGAAGTTCGAGCCATCCGCCCCTAGAAGCAAATGGGGCACGAACAACAAAGGGCGTAGCGATCTCCCGCAGTCTTCCCAAGCTAAAGGGAAGGAAATGTCCGTCGAACTGACCGGGGACATGCAGTCAAAGGCCAAGAAGAGCGGCGTCAACAGCCAAGAGCCCAAGTTTCCTCCGAAGCAATACTCCTTCAGAGATGACCAGGTGGTCACGATATTCCATCTGCTCCATAAAGGGAATAAGATGAAGCTGCCAGATGCTCGGCGACCTAATGAGATAGGGCGCACAAATGACCCTAAATACTGCCTCTACCACAGGATGATCCACCATCCTACCGACAAGTGCTATGTTCTTAAGGATAGAATTCAAGCCTTGGTCGACGCCGGAGTCCTCACACTGAAGACGGAACAGAAGAAAGTCACTGCCAATATGGTGACTCTTGAGTTCGGCACTACCCAGAAGGTCATGGTTCCTGACGGGACCTATCCAGCCCCGATGCCACGGCTAGAAGTCAAGCATCCTCCAGCCATGACTCAATACAACAAGGGTCTCGTCCCTTTGACATTGGAGACAGGGGAAGTTATGTGGATACACCCTGACCTCGTCCAAGACGTACAGCAGACGTCGAACGACTCCAGCAGAAAGGGCAAGTCCTGCAATGTCATCTCTGTCCTGCCAGACGATGGTAATCTTACTTCGGCTTCCCTCAGCGATTCTGAAGAAGAAAAGCATGCCTGTACAGCGCGGGCAGATGCGCCTCAACAGACAGGCACCCGGTCTGGAAAGTCATATCAAAGGCAATATGACAAATCTACTGACGAGATACAACGGCAAACGACGTCAGTACCAATGCCGGCATCCACTCCAGTCCTGACCAAAGGGAAGGAGAAGCCTAAGGAGGTGCGATTCGACCATGTGTTGAAGAAACCGCCAGGCCAAGGGTTAGCCACGCCCTTTCGCTTTGATATATTGGCCACTTAGCCAATATCCCGGCTCGTATCACAATACACGAGCTTCTTCGTCTCTCTAAAGAGACGAGAGAGGCACTCAGAGATGCGCTAGCCAACTCAGAGTCCTTTCTGACATGCATGCCTGAGATCCCTGGTGATGAGATGCAGCCTCCCTGCTCAGAGTGCCATCACGCGCAGTCAAAGGTACCTGCCATTACCTTCACGGCGGAAGATATGCTTCTCAAAGACAACAAGCATGACCGACCTCTGTACTATACCGGATATATCGGTTCAACCTGCATTGAAAGAGTACAAGTCGATCCGGGGTCTGCTCTCAGCATCATCCCCAAAAGGCTCCTCTACTTCCTCGGCATACCACTGTACAGGTTGTCTGCAACCACCACTACAATATATGGTTTCAACGCCGGGAGCAGCCATCCGCTTGGAAAGATTCGGCTCCGCTGCAGAATCGGAAGCCTGAAGTCAGAGGTGACGTGCTATGTCATTGATGCTGACACATCATACAACCTGCTACTAGGACGACCTTGGATCCATGCCAACTGGATCGTTCCGTCCACTCTCCATCAGTGCTTCAAGTATGTTGAGGATGATGCGACAGTACGAACTGTCTTCGCTGAAAAGCAACCCTTAAGGGGGTGGAAAACTACTTCACTGATGCCCTCCTATATCAAGAGGCTAGTGGAACGCCGGGAGAACCATTGCCAGACGATGATGAAAGTGGCAATGAGGCAGATTCGGAATCTGAAACGGCATGCGGCCATTCTGATTGGCGAGCCAATTGTAGCATGCTTTAATGATCCCCGATGTAAGATCCCTTCTGATGAGGAAGGCGAATGGATAATTAATGATGATATTTCTTTTGATTATCCTGCGAGCATCGAGTCGATTAAATCCATTATGGATGGCTCTCTTCGCATGCCCGTACATGAGCCAAGTTCGGCCATAACATCTGTGGAGGTTATAGAAGGGGCCACGCTGGTGATCCCTCCGTCCAAGCAAGGACAGTCGCCGATAATCTTCGGCAGAGCCCGGCCAGGGAGATTCTCAACTACAGACTCAAGCTCGGACTCAGAAGTTCCACAGTTCTTCCATTACGCGCCATCAGCGCGCCATATTATGAAAGAGATGGGCTACAACCTGAAGCAGGGAGCGGGCCTAAACTTCGGAAAAGGAAGACGCGGCTTGATGCGTAACTCCGTCCCAAGAGGAAAACCTGCAAATTACTATGATAGTACACGCAGGGGTTAGGGTATGTTACACCCACGTCATCAACAACAGTTCAGGTCAAAGGCGACGGATCGATCCCATCACAGTCGACCTCATCCTCCGAATGGGACTCTGATGTCAGCATAGGAGGAATATTCGAAAGCCTCATGACTTCAAGCAGTCAGTTGGAACCCGCAGAGGTTGCCAATGAGGAATCATGGGCCCAGCAATTGAGCTTTCAATGGGAAAAGCGGTTTGAGCTGCGCGAGCCACCTACCGAAGACAAGGTGATCCAAGTCAACTTAGGCAGTCAAGATCACCCTAAGCCTATTTTCATAAGTGAAAGCTTATCACTTATCGAAAAGGAAGAATTGATAATGCTCGTAAAAGAGTATATAGATGTCTTCGCCTGGAGCTATGAAGACATGCCTGGACTTGATCCACAGGTCGCTATGCACCGTCTAAACATCAAGCCCGACGTTAAGCCAGTCAAGCAGCAACAACGTCGGTTCCGCCCAAACATCATGGAGGCTATTGAAGCCGAAGTTCATAAACTCATTGCTTGTGGCTTCATCCGGGAGGAACAACATCCAGATTGGGTGGCTAACATAGTCCCCGTCCTCAAGAAAAATGGGAAAATACGAATCTGCATCGACTACCGTGATCTCAATACGGCCTGTCCCAAAGATGAATTCCCACTGCCGATCACCGATGTCATGATCGACAACACATGCGGGTTCGAGAGGATGTCTTTCATGGACGGCTTCTCAGGGTACAACCAGATCAAGATGTATCCTGATGACGAGAAGCATACTTCTTTCCGAACGCCATTGGGGGTATACTGCTACACTGTAATGCCCTTCGGACTGAAGAACGCCGGAGCAACCTACCAACGGGCGATGAGCATGATCTTCCGCGACCATCTCCGAAAGACGGTGGAGTGCTATGTTGACGACATTGCCGTCAAAAGCCGCAGCAAAAATGAACATCTTCGCGATCTGAGAACGATGTTCGACATAATGCGGGCTCATCAGCTGAAAATGAACCCGACAAAATCCTTCTTGGGAGTGTCTAGTGGCAAATTCCTTGGGTTCATTGTCACATCAAAAGGGATCCATTTGGACCCAGACAAAGTCAAAGCCATCCAGGACATGCATCCACCAAGGAATCTCAAAGAGCTCCGAGGCTTGCAAGGCAGATTAGCCTACATCAGAAGATTCATAGCAAATCTATCGGGCCGTTGCCAACCATTTACCCGACTAATGAAGAAGGGTACTGCCTTCATGTGGGATCGAGCTTGTCAAGAAGCTTATGAAGACATTAAAAGGTATCTCACAAAACCTCCTGTCTTAGTGGCCCCTACATCAGGAAAAACCATTCCTGCTTTATGTAAAAGCCCTGGATTATTCCCCGGCGCCCTCCCGCTCAGAAGGACGACAATGGCCATGAGCAAGCCATCTACTATCTGAGTAGAACTCTCATAGGAGCAGAATCTCGGTACAATCCTATTGAGAAAGAGTGTTTAGCTCTCGTCTTCGCTGTTCAGAAGACACGACATTATTTGGTTGGCCAAACCATACATGTCATCTCCAGGGTGAACCCTTTACGACTTCTCATGACGAAGCCAGGGTCGCTGAATTCAAGGTTGGCTAAATGGGCACTTCTGTTGTCTCAATACGACATGACCTTTACTCCTCAGAAGGCAGTTAAAGGCCAGGCCCTTGCAGAGTTCTTAGCTGCTCATCCAGTTCCAGAACATTCAAAACTTCACGAAGACATCCCTGATGAAGTCTTCGAATCTAATGCGACCTCAGCAGAGGAAGTGTGGCAGATGTTCTTCGACGGAGCATCGCGGATGGGCCCCAAAGAAAGATTATTGCCGGAGTGGGGGTTTGTGTTCATCTCCCCACAGGATCATATCCTTCCCAGAGCGTTCTCCTTGACAGAATCATGCTCTAATAATGTAGCGGAATACAATGCCCTACTCATTGGCCTCCAGCTCGCCCAGGGAATGGGGGTACGCTACCTTGAAGCTTATGGCGATTCAAAGCTGATCATAAATCAGGTTAAAGGCGAATACGAGGTCCGTCATGAGGACTTGGTGCCTTATATATCACAGCCATCGAATTGGCTAGCTTATTTGAAGGCTTCTACATCGGGCATGTGTCCCGATCCCAAATACCAAGGCGGATGCTCTCGCTGCATTAGCGACGACGCTAGCCTTACCGGCCGACACCGAGTATCACCTCACAGTCGCAACCCGGCATCTCGTATGCTCTAAGCATATGCTAAGGATCCAAGAGGTCCATAATATCTCCGTGGATCTTGAGCCGAGGGATTGGCGCTTCCCTCTCATTGACTACGCTCTGCACGGTCTGCTTCCAGATGATCCCAAAGAAGCGGCGTCCATCAGACGAAGGTCGCTCCGTTTCTACTATGATCCCACTTTGAAGACACTCTACCGTCGTTCATATGACGGTGTCCTCCTCCGCTGTCTCTCTCATTCAGAGGCACAGGAAGTGCTTAAAGAAGCACATGATGGTATTTGCGGAGCTCACCAGCCAGGTCCAAAGCTTAAAGACAGGCTGCACAGACTTGGGTACTACTGGCCGACCATGATGGCCGATGCCACCCAATACGCACGAAGGTGTAAGGCGTGCCAGGTCCATGCAGACTTCATACACCAACCTTCGGAGTTGCTCCACCTACTGTTGCTTCATGGCCATTTGAAGCATGGGGAATCGATGTCGCAGGGCCAATCAGTCCCTCTTCGGCAAGAGGTCATCGGTTTATCCTGGCAATAACCGATTACTTCTCAAAATGGGCAGAGGCCACACCGTTGGCCGAAGTTAAAACCTCCAATCTGGTTAGCTTCATCAAACACCATGTCATCCATCGATTTGGTGTCCCCAGGCGGATCATCCATGACAATGGTCCTCAATTCATAAGCCAAGGATTCTATCGGTTCTGCGATAAATACCGAATTCAGAATATGGCTTCAACAGCTTACAATCCTGCTGCCAACGGCTTGGCAGAGGCATTCAACAAGACAATCATCAAGCTGCTCAAGAAGTTTGTCTCCTCGAACAAGCGAGATTGGGACGAAAAGCTCGGTGAATGCCTTTGGGCCTACCGGACTACGGTTCGGACACCGACAGGCAATACGCCTTTCTCCCTGGTATATGGGTGCGAAGCGGTCATCCCATTGGAAATCCAGATGCCATCATTACGGGTAGCCTTGACTACTAAGATGACATCAGAAGACAATGATCGCCTGCGTCTTCAAGAGCTCGAAGCCCTGGACGAGAAGCGGCTGCAAGCTCAGCAACATATCGAGCTATATCAGGCTCGGATGTCAAAAGCCTTCAATAAGAAGGTCAAGCAGAGAGTCTTCCACAAAGGAGACCTAGTCTTAGCCGTCAGACGACCGATGATTATGACGCACAAGACCAAAGGCAAATTTCAGCCTAAATGGGAAGGACCGTTTGTGATAGAGACAGTCTATTCAAACGGAGCATACCGCCTTACAACTGCAGATGGCGACCTCCTCATGATGCCGATCAATGGCAAATTCTTAAAGAAGTATTATCCTTAATCAAGGATCTTGCTCTCGATCAGGTTAACATTACACCTCTGATCGAGATCCGCGCGTCCGGAATGCGCACAAAGAGAGCCTCTCTCTTTCTCCAAGCATGTCAAACCTGTTGATAGCTGGGGGTTTGCTTAAAATCCCAAGGGACCCGTTCCACTTGATTCCCTCTCCAAAATCACCTACCAATTCTCATCCATAGAATGGTAGGACCACATATATTCCGCTGTTACGTTAACAATAAACCTATGACAGCAATCCTCTCGTTTCTCTCCAAGAAAATGAGACCTCCCAAATCACTTACCAATTCTCATCCATAGAATGGTAGGACCACATATATTCATGTTACGTTAACACTAAACCTATGACAGTGATTCCCTCGTTTCTCCCCGTGAAAACGAGACTATTCCCAAACTCCATTGTTATTGAGCTTAGTGGCGTCTTAACCGGTTATGTCATTGCGACCTCTGAACCAGTAGACAGCTAAGTCTCAATCCCGAGTCCGTTGACATTTACAAAAGACAGGTCTCGATACTCGTTGACATTTACAAAAGACGAGTATCACCTATTGATTGAAGCTTGGTGGCTTCTCAACCAGTTATGTCATTGCGACCTCTGAACTGGCAGATAGCCAAGTTTCATCTATATTGAGCTTAGTGGCGTCTTAACCGGTTATGTCATTGCGACCTCTGAACCAGTAGACAGCTAAATCTCAATCCCGAGTCCTGTTGACATTTACAAAAGACAGGTCTCGATACTCGTTGACATTTACAAAAGACGAGTATCACCTATTGATTGAAGCTTGGTGGCTTCTCAACCAGTTATGTCATTGCGACCTCTGAACTGGCAGATAGCCAAGTTTCATCTATTATTGAGCTTAGTGGCGTCTTAACCGGTTATGTCATTGCGACCTCTGAACCAGTAGACAGCTAAGTCTCAATCCCGAGTCCTGTTGACATTTACAAAAGACAGGTCTCGATACTCGTTGACATTTACAAAAGACGAGTATCACCTATTGATTGAAGCTTGGTGGCTTCTCAACCAGTTATGTCATTGCGACCTCTGAACTGGCAGATAGCCAAGTTTCATCTATTATTGAGCTTAGTGGCGTCTTAACCGGTTATGTCATTGCGACCTCTGAACCAGTAGACAGCTAAATCTCAATCCCGAGTCCTGTTGACATTTACAAAAGACAGGTCTCGATACTCGTTGACATTTACAAAAGACGAGTATCACCTATGATTGAAGCTTGGTGGCTTCTCAACCAGTTATGTCATTGCGACCTCTGAACTGGCAGATAGCCAAGTTTCATCTATTATTGAGCTTAGTGGCGTCTTAACCGGTATGTCATTGCGACCTCTGAACCAGTAGACAGCTAAGTCTCAATCCCGAGTCCTGTTGACATTACAAAAGACAGGTCTCGATATTTGTGACATCTACAAAAGACGAGTATCACCTATTGATTGAAGCTTGGTGGCTTCTCAACCAGTTATGTCATTGCGACCTCTGAACTGGCAGATAGCCAAGTTCATCTATTATTGAGCTTAGTGGCGTCTTAAACAGTTATGTCATTGCGACCTCTGAACTGGCAGATCACCAAGTTTCATCTACCATTGAGCTTAGCGGCGTCTCAATTGGTTATGTCATTGCGACCTCTGAACCAGCAGACAGCTAAGTCTCAATCTCGATGCTTGCTGACATTTACAAAAGGCAAGTATCTCCCTTTTTAGCCCCGCAAAGGGCTGACTTCGAGACTGGCAACATCTCAATTGGTTATGTCATTGCGACCTCTGAACCAACAGACAGCCATGCCTCATTATCCAAACAAACAACAGACGACAAAAGAAAAATCTTTCTATTAATTCAGAAGGATGGGATACATGGAGGAGCCTATAGGCGTACATGATAAGATCGAATCCGATCTCCAAGAGAAGCTAGCCGCGTCCTCCTGTCATCTTCAGCCTGGGCCAGCGCCTGTGATCTTAGCTCCGCCGCATCGAAGTCCACCGCCTGAGCCAGACGAGCCTCGGTCTCCGCCAAAGTCGCCCTCTGTGATGACTTCCGCTCCGCCAGTTCCTCACTTCGAGCCCTGAGCTGCTTAAGCCGCGCAGACTCTTCATGACGCATCTGTGTAGCTTTGGACAAGAGGAGATTTGCCTTTCGGATCATCTCTTCAGCCCTCTTGATCTTATCTTCAGCGTCAAGAAGAGCACTGTTGGAAGCATCAATTGCACTCCCAACCTCTACTTCCTCTGCCTCCAAGGACCTCAAGTCAGAGGAGATAGCCTCAACAGCCTCTTGAGCAGCGAGCTGAGCCTCGCGCTTCTGGGCGACAAGACGCGCGAGCCGTTCATCAGCCAAAGACGCTGCGTCGGAACGATGGAAATGGCGCCATTCCTCCACGTCCTTCTCAAGGTCATCTACCAGGAGCTCCAGAGCAGTAGCTTGATGGTACCCCTCAAAGTCCCGGATACACTCGATGCCACGGGAGAGAACCATTTTCAGCTTCGAAAATGGCACAGGCGAGCCCTTCAAGACTAGACCGATAGTCTGCTCCAAACTATTATAGAAGCTGTCGACCAGATTACCGATAAAGTCATTCTCAGCTTCATCAATCCTTGAGACAACCTCGGAGCAATCTACCAACCTAGTCGACACCACCGCGGAAGAAGAAGCGGGAACATCGACAGCAGCAGGGCAAGCCAAAGGTGACCTCGGCGGAGTCCTCAGCGACACCGGCACGCCAGCCACCGCGGAGGTAGGACTGGCAACCACCTCCTGAGCAGCAGGCTCAACTACCAGCGTCGGGGAGGTAGGGCTCACAATCACCCTCAATGCCGTATTCGGCAAGACAGTCTGCACCCCACTCGTTGATATGACTGGAAGTGGGGGTACCTCCGGGACTGCCGCCTCTTCAACCTCAGGGCCCTCCGCTGATTTGGGCTGATAAAAAGGCAGGTCGCCATACAGCGCGTCTAACACAGCTGCGTCTGCCCCGGTCGAAGCGCTCATATCGCCCTTTGACCCTCAGGAAAACCCTCCGCTTCTTTCGAAGCTGATGCACCTTGGGGACGAATGCCTGCAACAAACCAAGGTCAAAAAGGAGACGCAACAAATAGGCGAGGACCAAGAGACCTTAGTCTTACCGAAGGCCGATGTCACCTCGTCAGCCGCATCAGAATCCAAGGGTCCCATCGGAAAGTTCTTACCAGACTCAACGCGGATAGCCGGCCCACTCGCCGATTCCTCCGCAGACCACCCGGCAGAGCTGGATGCCATAGGACTTCCTTTAGAAGTCCCAGCGCCCGAAGGGCCAATATCGGCCGCATCACCTCCGGACTCCTCCGAGCGAGCAAAGGAACCAGCTGCACTTCCATAAGTGAACAGGGGATCGTAGTGCTCCCCTTGCTCTCCAATTGCCTCAGCTCCTGCAACAAAGAGCGAATGATGAGTCATGTAAAGCGTGCTGAAGGCATATTAGATGGGACCAATCTTACCAGTAGTCGGTTCAGCAACCGACGGCTCAGCCACTAATGGAGCAGCAGAAGGAGGCGCAGCAGAGGGCTCACCCTCCACCACAATGGTAGGAGTCTGGCGACGGGGCTTCTTCGCCGACAACTTCCTACGGGATCCACTCCCACGCTTCCTTTTGAAGTGGACCTCAGAGTCCCCTTCCTCCACTTCTTCCACATGCTGTGGGGGAGTTGTCCCCACTACACCAGATCCGGCTGCACGAGCACCTGCTTCGAGGGCATCGGGTCTTGTCTCTGCCTCGAAGCGAGGGCTCTCTGCATCAGAAGCCTCGCTATCATCCATAGCGATGAACTCCTCTATGCCAGGAACACGGACTCGCTTGCCCTCCATCTTATCAGAAGCCTTCTGCCTCAGCCGATGAGAAATCAACTTCACACCTGAACTATTGGCTTTGAATCCAGGAGGCGTGGAATTCGAAGCTGCATACCATTGGCAGAAACACAGGGTCGTCCATAGGCCGGGATCCCTCAACGGCGTGCGTAGCCACGCTCCAGTGCTATCCGCGGTAAAGAACCGCCAAGCACGAGCCCCATCAATGAGGCTCCCCATGAAAGCCAGGTCCGGATTCGGGTTGCCCACATACAACTGGTCATACCCAAATTGGCGGGCGAACCGGCTCGGAATGTAGGGCTCCATGTAGCAGGTATCCCCACTCCGGTACAGCAGATGCGAGGGCCGGATACAGACCAGCCACTCGAAAACACCCCGACTCATGGGGGACCGACCTGATTCCACGTCATGGAATTCCTCGTTGTATCCTGCACCCCGCAGGCGAGGGAAGCAACGGAATAGGCTATAAGCGTCATAGCGACGCACTAACTTACGGGCCTCGGCCACATAAGTTTTCTGCCACAGACAGCCTTCAAAACGACGGGAGAAGCGCCGTTTGAACACCCTGAGGTGGGTCTTCCCCAGCTCCAATCAAACTGGGGCAGTGCAAGGCGAACCACGCCATCAAGTAGGTGTACGGTAAACCTACCCTAGGATTGGGCCCGTCACGAGGCAAGACGGCACCCTTCCCTCGCCTTGACGCCATTGGCCTGCAGAAAGCCTCCGTCAGTACACGAAGGCCCCTCTGAATACAACACACCATGGCCGGGAGAAGACCCAGACGGTGGCCATGGACCAAGCGAACGGCAGGCAGCAGCACATTCGGGTGAACAATGTCACCAGAAGAAGAAGGCACGACACACTTCTTTAACCAGATGGTTAAGAAGCCAGCAGCAGCAACGCCTTGCGAGACATAGGCCGACGGGCCTGATGGTGAAAGCTCCGAAGAACATCACCCTTCTCGAAAGGACCATCATCTTCTGTCACGACGATGTCCTTTTCAGCACGCACCTCTATCCTCGCCAAGATGTCTTCTTCAGCAACTCCGCAATGAGCTGCCTCGGGCACACTAGTCATGTCCGGGAACAAGTAGTTCCCCCAGCTCTTCAAGCTCTTCGAGCTACCTTTGCCACCGGTGTGGATGCTGGAGCAAATGTGCAAATGGCACACCAATTCCGATATGTCTCAAGCAAAGCAGGCTCTTGCTTCTCCAAGAGGGCCAGCTCCGCCTCACACGGAAAATACTCTTCATATGGAAGAGACCCGAAGGGCAAAGCAGAGATCTCTCGCATCTCATGCAGGGCCATGCCCAATTCACCAACCGGGGTGAAGAAAGTCCCCGAGGCTGGGCAGTACAACTCAAGAATGGCGTAGAAGCACGCCACCTTCATCTCAATGCCGTAGCAGGTCGCCCTGACGGCCTCATAGAGGTTCAACCTCTCTAATTCCCCCTCAAAATGATTGAGGATATAATTGGTCAACTCCGCCCACCATGACCTAGGAGGGTGGACCCAACCAGGAGCCCTGAAGTCCGTGGCGGGATAGTTCCCGTCAACTTCGCAGAACTGAGTGCCAAAGGTCGGCGCCGCAGCTGGATTCTCTCCTACTGGAAGGTCCCTCGCCACCTTCCCAGGGTATAGCCCTATTATGCTACGAGGATAGCCCGCCCTCGAATAGCCGGTCTGGAATGTCAACCTCCCGACACTTACAGATTCGGCATTTAGGCTCACGCCCCACGCCATCTTCCGAGCCTGAGTCACGCTCGCGAAGGAAGACAAAGCGAAATGCCGCTTAGTAGACGGGAGATAGAATCTCTCGCCGTCCAACTGGAAGATCCACTGGCCTTCACCGGCCTGTAGCTGGCGATCGGGATCAGGTGCAGCATCCCCGAACATGAAGTCAGGCTTTTTGTAAGCCTGACGGTCGATATCTTCAAACGGAGCCGTAGTCAAAATGCTCCGCATGGCCTGCGGGCCACCACTCTGAATGAGCGTATCCCGTACAAGGGGCTCGGCTCACTGAACAAGGAAGCCTGCCCGATGAACTGCAAGCTGATGCTCCCTGCTCGACTGGTTAAGCCAAATAGACTGTTCTGGAGGCCGGAGGCGTGATGCACTGCAAAAACAAAAAGAAAAGAACTATGATTAGTTCACCAATCAAATCGACGCGAAGACACAAAAATTCGCTAAGGCATAGCCTCGCCCAGTAAGCAGGGAAGCGGGATAATAGCTTTGATAAAAAGCTTCGCTTCACAGATAAGACTGCATCTTTGCAAGAAGTGGCATAGCCCTAAGGGCTGGCGTCATCAAAAGGACGTTATGGATAACAGTCACCCTTCGTGGCCACAACTGAAGGCACACGACCCATATCCTGTTCCTCAACAGGATGAAGATTGCCCAAGCAATGGCTTCCTATGGAAGCCCAAGAGAAGAACTGTTCAGTTCTTACTTCCCTGGTGCAAGCAAAATAGGGAAGTTAAGGGAAACGAGTTCCCTGATAAGGACAGATCATATTCGATCGTCCTAATAGCCGAGTATCGACTCCAAAGGATGAAGACCACTCTCTAATCAGATTAGAGAGTCTCTTACCAGCGATCGGTCGCTCAATGAACGGAGGAGGGCCCTCCGCTGCAGAAGTCGCTGCTTCCTTTCCCGCTCGTCTCTTGGGCGCCATTGAAGAATTACAGGAGTTTTTGAACTCTTGAAAAAGGAAGAAAAGAAGAGTCAAGTACTCTGGAAAATTCAAAGAGAAATGATGATTTTCTCTCAGCCCGATCGGGCTTTTATAGGCCAATCAGCGCCTAAATCAAGGCCTCGAAAAAGGGCACATGCCGCCGTTTCGAATTAATTCGAAACAGTGCCCGAAGCGCCTGAGGCGCTTTCCCAAAAGCGACGGTTCAATCCCACTAAGGGGTAAACTCCGCACAAGAGCAAAGTGCGGACTTCGCGCAATCCTTCAAGGACTTAACCGAAAGGTTTGAATTAGCCCTCTAAAGAGGCGCTGACGTGACAGCCTCGCAAAGATCATTCAAAGGAAGGGCTATGCCCGTGCGCAGTTTAGCCCAGCAATGGCCAAACTCTCAGTGAAGCAAGCAAAAATCAAATGATCAGACAAAGAACTTTCATTGATCTAAAAGCAAAGATACATTTGATATTACATCAAAGTTGTGTTTCATACAACACACCAAGTTGCCTAGCAAGGCCATTTGCATAAAAGGCATACAAGCGGTTTTATCTGCTTCCAGACCAGATCAACTGGACACGAAAGGCCTTCCTCCTGCACAAGGCTGTAACCAGTTCTGCCACTGGGACACGGTCATTTTTCTCCACAAAATGGCGGGTCTTATCAGGCCATTTTTTTTGAAGCCTGGCAATAAAAGCTTATCGCCGCCAACACGTCAGATCACCTATAATGGGAACTAGTTTTGATGCTAGTAATCTGACGGTGTGAGGCCCACTCCCTGAAGTGGATCGTCCCCGACGAAGGCCACCAAAGTTGAAAGTCGGCAACCAGCCTCACCTCAGATCGAATCATCTCGGATAAGAGGCTGCCAACAGCCTCTGGGACGCGCACCCGCTGCCCCGAATTGTTCCTCCTGCTTAAAAGTAAAGCTTCAACCGGGGAAGCATAAGGCAATTTTATGGCTTCTTCCATCAAGTCACCAGACTGGCAAGCATAGCTCACTGCAAGGCAAATTGGAGTAAGTTAGCAGTCAAGCACAAAAACATTAAGTCAGATTCTTCAGCGGCAAAGTAATCCGACTTCAGTCAAAGCAGAGGATAAGCCTCGCTGCACGGCAACCAGGGGCTGGCTCAGCAAACGCCAAGTCCTAGCCTCGCCTATACGGCAAAGTCAGACTGATCTTGTGAAGAACAGTCTCAACCTCACAATATGGCAAGACTGGCTCAACTATTGAAGAAGCCAAGTCCCAAGTCCTGCCTGTGCAGCGGACTTAACAAGCAACGATCTTTCACTGATCAAGCCAAGATGATAGCTTCACAGAAAACTATGATGAGATCCTTCTCTGCAGCAGCCAATTGCAAGATGAAGAACAAGGGAAGCTAATCCCTGAAGCGAGCTGCCAAAGCTAAATCAAGGGAGATGAGTTCCCTAAAAGCAGTGAAGTCTTTGAATGATCGAGACTTACTGGTCCTTGGCCGGTTAGACAACCAGAGTGGGTTTTCCTACTAATTCAGAGATCTGAGTATCTCTCACAACCAAGAGAAGAGAAGAAAGGCAAGGCACTTCTCTTCAGAGGACCTCAAGTGTCCTATTTATAGGCCCCATGGCCTGAGTGCGATCACCTCAAGCGTGGAAGCACGAGCGCATTCAAGGCATTTACTGCGCCTTGATAACAGGAACGGTTTCCATTGGAACCGTACAAGGGAAGAGAACGTCTCCCTCATAAAAGGCACTTATTGCGCCTAGAAGAAAGGGAATATCCTCCCTTGGAAACGTGCAAATCGGAGAATATCTCCCTCGATCAGCATGAAGAAAGGAGTAATCCTCCTCGTAACTGGCCCACGGCAGTTGGCCTCGGGAAAGCGACAGATGTTCCAGAGCGAACTTACCTAGCCGCGAAGCTACCCAGACGCGAGTCTACATGATTCCTCGGCGAATCTACATCCCAAAGCAGGATTGAAGGCGAAGCTGAACTCAACCATCATGGCGATGTTCATACTCCACACCACCATCACAGCAGTTCAAAGTATTTCGAAATCTGGGCTATTGCAGACTTTCGAAAACTTTGAAGGGGGTCTTGTTGACACTTAAAAAAGACAAGATTCTCATTGGTCCGAACGATGTCTAAACTTGTTGACATTTACAAAAGACAAGGGACAGACGAGCTGAAGACCAGTTTTCACCCACCTCCAAGGGACAAGGAAGCGATGGACTCCACTGATCCAGCAAGCAGAACAGTGAACCCGGATTGTTTCTAACAGACCTCAGCAGGTCTAAAATGCTAGCATTTAGCATTACATTAGCCCAAGGAGATAGCCTCGCTTGAGAGGCTAACATCATCCAGAGCACCGCCAGGAAGCTAACTGATAGCTTCGCCGAAAACCCTCTTTTCGGACTTCGCCGAAGACCCTCTTTTCGGACTTCGCCAGGAATTGCCTCTAGCTCCGCTATGAGCCTCAAAGCGGGCAGCTCCGCCATCAGCCTGCTATGGTCAACCTTTGACCGATCAAATCTCCTGATGAGATCGGATTCAATCTAATCAAATCCAATCAGGATTCAAATATGGCAGGTGATTGCCACAATCTCTTGACTCTCTTGAAACGAGTAAGTGGATCAAGGAGAATCAATCAACGATATGGAAAGGATCATAACATATCGGAAAGATCAACCGATTTGCCATTTTCTAGCTCCGCGGAAGCTATTATAGCCTCGCAGCAAGGCTACTTTCCAGATTCAAACAGATTCGGTTCAATCTGTTTCTATATCTTCAAAGGGGACGATTATACCCTTACTTTCCCTATAAATAGCCCGTCAGGGGCACAAGGGAGAGGCATCGGATTGCAGAGGAAGGAGCCATCAATTGCCTTCTGATCGCAAGAATCGATCAATTAGCTTCTTCGACTGAGGCTTCTTCATAACGCACCGTGCGTTCTCGAATTCAGAGACCTTTTAGAGAATTGCTTTCTCTATCCAGGGTGTTGATACCCTAACATCGTCCTTCTTCTCAAGGAATCTCCGGAACCAGGCGAGAAGGAATTCCTTATCGAAGGCGATTTTGAGAAGCAGCAAGAGGGTTCTACCAACTCTCTATTCTCTGATTCCCGGAACCAGGCGAGAAGGGAATCTCATCGCTCGCATCGTCAAAGGGACAAAGTGGTCGCGCGCTGACCAGACTCCTATCGGCACACTTCTCCAGAATCTCTGAGGGGATCTACTTGTAATCTTTTTAAGAATACTTGTAATTTAGCTCCTCAAACTTTTTTTGTAAGTTTTTCCCCTTTGCAAATATAATGGAAAACACGACCATGGTCGCAGTTTATTTGTAACGCCCCGATCCCGATGGTACGGGGACGTTACTGCAACGTATATACGCAAGTCAGAAGTACCTTCAGTATATACGCTAAGCATCAGTACAGGCAAGAATCAGAGTACGGAAGCAAGTGGTGCATTATACATTCCAACACATGAGTACAATACAAAGTTATCACCAGAGGTGATCCAATATTACATGAATATTACATCACTGATATGCGCAATTGCTAGATTACAAAGAGATGTACAAGAGTGAATAGTATAAAAGGCACTCACGAGTTTACAAAAGGAAAACTCGAGAGGCACACAGGGGGCCTGGAAGGATAGAGCTCTGAACGGTCTGCTGGAGATCCACGCTAACGCTGCGCCACTCTGATCAGCAACTGGGAGAATCACTCGCTCCAAGCTCTGACATGCTCCAAGCTCCATGACCTGGACATGAGAATCCAGGGGAGTCAAATGATACTCCCAGGCGAGTGTGATGTGAAAGCCAAGTGGCGAACCAGGATGAGCACAAGTGATTGTGAAATAGAATATAAGTGGAAAGACAGGACATGAACAAGTATAATATCATAAAACCGGAAATCCGAATAAAGCCGATTATAAGCAAGATTGATTGTATAAGCTTAAGTCACGGTCCCATGAGACTAGCACCTCGAAGGAATAATCAAAACAAGGAAACCTTCATCTATATACCTTTATCTCATGCCACCGTAATCCAAGCGTATAGAATCAAAGTTGCAAAATAGTCATAACAGGAGCACATAACGGGAGTCATAACAGGAATCATAACAGGAGTCATAACAGGAGCACATAACGGGAGTCATAACAGGAATCATAACAGGAGTCATAACAGGCATAACGGGAGTCCTTTATTATTATTGGGCCGCCTAAGTTCCAAGCTTCAGTATGTGTCCCATTCCACATACCTCCACTCACAACTTATATAGCCAGTTATTTGGAAACTGATAAAGTTCGATGGATCATGTTCTGGATGGGTCCCGTACATGCCCGGGACAACGGTTCAGGAGTATCCGGTGCTGAGCCGGAACGTACCGCTAGGTACCGGGACTTATGGTCGCCCGAACAGGAATAGAGTATCGCAGATCCCATAGAAATAGGTCTAGGGCGTGTGCATACCCGGCATGAATATCAGGAGTAGGGGTGCCAGCACACCCCACGGAATCCCTGGTGGCCGCCAGGTGATCCCCAAGTATTTGGCCACGCGTGACTCGATAGTGCCACCATGAACATGATTAATCAGGGCCCATCAGTTTCCCCCAAACCAGGTGCAAGTTTGATTATTATAACTTATCAGTATTAACAGATTTACGGGAATAACTGGTCATGACAGGAAATAGCCCTACAGATTCAAGAGGTGGCCCCCACAGATTCAAGAGGTGGCCCCCACCGTGTATGGTGTGGCACTTTGTTCTATGTGGCACTTTGTTCTGAGGGGATGGATTCTAGAGGTGGCCCCCACAGATTCAAGAGGTGGCCCCACCGAGTATGGTGTGGCACTTTGCTCTGTGTGGCACTTAGTTCCATTCAGGATGACAGGTCACTGTTCATAATACAGGATAACAGGTCACTGTACATAATACAAGATAACAGGTCAGGATTCCCGTAATTGTGATAATCACAAGTCAAGTATTAATATAACAGGGGTTACATAACAAGCATAACAGGAGGCAGGTAACCAATCATGTCAAGAGGTTGAAATTAGTCTGGTGGCAAGTCATGTCATAACAAGGGGTCTTGCTAAGTAGTAGCATGTCAGGTGGTCAGGTAATATAAACAGGTATTAAATAGTAACATGAATGTAACAGGTATATGATAAAGTAATAGCTGAGCATAACCAAGCGGAGCTGCGGGACCTGACGGTCTCAATCACTGATAGTGAGTGACCGGAGGCTGAAGACCGAGAGACCTGCCGGCCCCAATCACCTCTCTTTCGAGATAGTGAGTGACCGGAGGCTGAACTGAGAAACCTGTCGGTCCCAATCACTTCTCTTCGAGATAGTGAGAGTGACCGGAGGTTGAAGGGTCCCGAGAGTACCTGCAATGTAGTACCACATGAAAATAGGAAAGCCAAGAATAAAGCGAGATCACTCGCATAATCAATGAAAATAGGAAGTCAAGAGGATAGCGAGGAACACTCGCCTAAATCACGGGAGAAAGCCGAAAAGGTCCGAAATCCACGGAACTCGGAACGCGCCATGATTATGGAAGGAGAGAGTGCGCGGGGTTTTGAAAGTGAGACGCGGAGGGTTCGCAGACGCGGGAGGTTAGCGTCGCGAAAATAACAGACACGGGAATAGTAGACGCGAGGCTTGAGTCGCAAGAATGGCAAACGCGGGAATAGCAGACGCGGGAGTCGCGTTGCAAGAATGGCAAACGCAGGAATAGCAGAGACGGGGGAGTCGCGTTGCAAGAATGGCAAACGCGGGAAATAGCAGACGCGGGGTCAGCGTCGCAAGAATGCCACAAACGCGAGGCTCGAGGCCTGCGTTTAAATCAGGGCATGAGAATGCGGACGCGAGGATAAACTCCGCGTCACGCCAACAAGGACAGAACACAGACGCGGGCACTTAGCTCGCCGTCGTGTTGACATGAGAAGGACGCATACGCGAGTATGGCTCCGCGTTGCATCAATACAATAACGCGAAGGCCGCGTAAGGGAGGCCTAGACGCAGGAGGTAAACTCCGCGTTTTAAACGACAGGGATGGTCCAACTCCAAATCCCAAACCATTAAATGGTGGAAGTGGAATACATATCGACCGACTAGGGGAAGTTCGGCCCCAATCCAAAAAGGAGGGTACGGCCCTAAGTCTTGCCAACGGAGAAGAACGCAGACGCGGACGTGGGTTCTGCGTCGCGTTTATCACAAGAAGAACATAGACGCGGGAATGGGCTCCGCTGCATTGATCGTTGTCGCCGAATATCACTAAATCGATCACAGGAATAATCGCGAATGATTACCGGAATGATCTTCGGTGATATTACCGACGAAAAGGAGCTCGGCCCCAAATCCAAAAGGAGGGGCCGGCCCTTGAAGAGATGATGGGTGGGTAAGGCTTTTGATGAAGTGGTGAAGAGAGATAATGAAATGAAAGGAGAAGGAAGGTATTTATAGAGGTTTGGAATTTGGAAGGTGATGCAAATAAACAAAAGAGAGGGGGCTATTTGCAAAGTGGGGAGGTGAGGTGTTTCTCTTGGCCAATCATGGCCTGCCATGGTGAGGGGTGAGGTGGAGATATTTGTGGTGGAGTGTTGGAGAAGCTTTGGAGAAGCTTATGGAGGAAGCTTGGAGAAGCTTAGGGTGGAAGGAAAAGGAAGCTTGTGGTGGAAGCTAAAGGAAAGAAAGAAAATAGGAAAAGGAAAAGAAATGGAAAAGAGAAGTATTCTCTTGGAAGTAAAAGTGGAAATAATTATAGTGGCGGATTCCCGGGATTCGGTTGCGGATTGCGGAAATCTTTTGGGAAAAATACCGGAATCGTCCGAAATCAAGTATCTCGGAACGACCGAAATAATTATCAAAAATCAAGAATATTATACTAAGAATCATGGTGAAATCCTTTTAAGAAATACTTTATAGTTTTAAAATTAAAAATCCCGGAACCAGCCAGCTACCGACTCCGGTGGAATTTTCATAAATTCATAAAATCCTCAGAAAAAGTATTGTAAGTAAGAAATATGATTCTAAGAGATAATGTCTAAAGACTCTTCGAGAAATTCAATCAGTTTGTAAATTAAAAATCCGGGAATCGGTCAGCGGCACTGGTCGACACCGGTTTGAAGATTTTCCATTTATTCAGGAAAATTCCAGAAAATCATATAAAATCTAAAATATTGGAAAATAATATTTAAAACTAAAATCGGTCAGATCTGATTATCAGAAGGACCCAATTCAAGTAATACACTAGGATCGGGTCCTCGGTTCAGACTGGGGCTGACTCCGAGACCGGGGATCCGGATCTAAGACAAAACGATCATATAAAGAATTCATAATACAAAATGATACAGGAAGTAAATCAAAAAATACGATCAAAAAATCTGAATACGCAACTAAGTACGTATTCCGGAGAACGGGGTATTACATTCCATCCACCTTACAAAAAATTGCGTCCTCGCAATTCGATAAGGGGTAAAATGAACACAAAGGGGATATGGGTAGAATTCATACCAATTAAGATATGAAGCACTATAGGTAGGGCTCTCAAGTTGGCTGAATAATAATCTTCCTCCGCACTTCCGGCTGTATAATCTTCGAACAATGCCGAATAATACTGACTGATAACATAACTTGCAATAGAATTCCTGCTGTACTGCATACTTAATAGCCCTCTGAGAATAAGCCAGAATATGAAGATAAAGGAAACCCTGATAGTACTGAGCATAATAAAGAAGACCGATAATAAGAATTCGACTGTTGACTTCTGAAAGATAACCAGATCAGGATCAATCTGGAGAATACCGAGCTTCATAGAGTTGGCCGAAGAGATCACATAATAGCTTCATTCAGAACCAGCCACTACCTCTCTAGTTTATCATATCTTAATGTTGGTATAAGGGCTTCATAAAACAAAATAGGGAAAGGATAGGAGAGATTAGGAATCAAAGAATGATGATCAAGATAGAATAGATAACTCTGCACTTGTAGTTGGAATGTATAACCAAGACTTCCAGTTGCAAATTTCTTTACCATTAATTTGCCGTCTGGACGTATGAGGAAGTGAGAGCCTAAGCTCTGATACCATCCTGTAACGCCCGATCCCGATGGTACGGGGACGTTACTGCAACGTATATACGCAAGTCAGAAGTACCTTCACGTATATACGCTAAGCATCAGTACAGGCAAGAATCAGAGTACGGAAGCAAGTGGTGCATTATACATCCAACACATGAGTACAATTACAAAGTTATCACCAGAGGTGATCCAATATTACATGAAATTACATCACTGATATGCGCAATTGCGAGATTACAAAGAGATGTACAGAGTGAATAGTATAAAAGGCACTCACGAGTTTACAAAAGGAAAACTCGAGAGGCACACAGGGGGCCTGGAAGGATAGAGCTCTGAACGGTCTGCTGGAGATCCACGCTACCGCTGCGCCACTTGATCAGCAACTGGGAGAATCCACTCGCTCCAAGCTCTGACATGCTCCAAGCTCCATGACCTGGACATGAGAATCCAGGGGAGTCAAATGATACTCCCCAGGCGAGTGTGATGTGAAAGCCAAGTGGCGAACCAGGATGAGCACAAGTGATGTGAAATAGAATATAAGTGGAAAGACAGGACATGAACAAGTATAATATCATAAAACGGAAATCCGAATAAGCCGATTATAAGCAAGATTGATTGTATAAGCTTAAGTCACGGTCCCATGAGACTAGCACCTCGAAGGAATAATCCAAACAAGGAAACCTTCATCTATATACCTTTATCTCATGCCACCGTAATCCAAGCGTATAGAATCAAAGTTGCAAAATAGTCATAACAGGAGCACATAACGGGAGTCATAACAGGAATCATAACAGGAGTCATAACAGGAGCACATAACGGGAGTCATAACAGGAATCATAACAGGAGTCATAACAGGCATAACGGGAGTCCTTTATTATTATGGGGCCGCCTAAGTTCCAAGCTTCAGTATGTGTCCCATTCCACATACCTCCACTCACAACTTATATAGCCAGTTATTTGGAAACTGATAAAGTTCGATGGATCATGTTCTGGATGGGTCCCGTACATGCCCGGGACAACGGTTCAGGAGTATCCGGTGCTGAGCCGGAACGTACCGCTAGGTACCGGGACTTATGGTCGCCCGAACAGGAATAGAGTATCGCAGATCCCATAGAAATAGGTCTAGGGCGTGTGCATACCGGCATGAATATCAGGAGTAGGGGTGCCAGCACACCCCACGGAATCCCTGGTGGCCGCCAGGTGATCCCCAAGTATTTGGCCACGCGTGACTCGATAGTGCCACCATGAACATGATTAATCAGGGCCCATCAGTTTCCCCCAAACCAGGTGCAAGTTTGATTATTATAACTTATCAGTATTAACAGATTTACGGGAATAACTGGTCATGACAGGAAATAGCCCTACAGATTCAAGAGGTGGCCCCACAGATTCAAGAGGTGGCCCCCACCGTGTATGGTGTGGCACTTTGTTCTATGTGGCACTTTGTTCTGAGGGGATGGATTCTAGAGGTGGCCCCACAGATTCAAGAGGTGGCCCCCACCGAGTATGGTGTGGCACTTTGCTCTGTGTGGCACTTAGTTCCATTCAGGATGACAGGTCACTGTTCATAATACAGGATAACAGGTCACTGTACATAATACAGGATAACAGGTCAGGATTCCCGTAATTGTGATAATCACAAGTCAAGTATTAATATAACAGGGGTTACATAACAAGCATAACAGGAGGCAGGTAACCAATCATGTCAAGAGGTTGAAATTAGTCTGGTGGCAAGTCATGTCATAACAAGGGGTCTTGCTAAGTAGTAGCATGTCAGGTGGTCAGGTAATATAAACAGGTATTAAATAGTAACATGAATGTAACAGGTATATGATAAAGTAATAGCTGAGCATAACCAAGCGGAGCTGCGGGACCTGACGGTCTCAATCACTGATAGTGAGTGACCGGAGGCTGAAGACCGAGAGACCTGCCGGCCCCAATCACCTCTCTTTCGAGATAGTGAGTGACCGGAGGCTGAACTGAGAAACCTGTCGGTCCCAATCACTTCTCTTTCGAGATAGTGAGTGACCGGAGGTTGAAGGGTCCGAGAGTACCTGCAATGTTAGTACCACATGAAAATAGGAAAGCCAAGAATAAAGCGAGATCACTCGCATAATCAATGAAAATAGGAAGTCAAGAGGATAGCGAGAACACTCGCCTAAATCACCGGAAAGCCGAAAGGTCCGAAATCCACGGAACTCGGAACGCGCCATGATTATGGAAGGAGAGAGTGCGCGGGTTTTGAAAGTGAGACGCGAGGGTTCGCAGACGCGGGAGTTAGCGTCGCGAAAATAACAGACACGGGAATAGTAGACGCGAGGCTTGCGTCGCAAGAATGGCAAACGCGGGAATAGCAGACGCGGGAGTCGCGTTGCAAGAATGGCAAACGCGGGAATAGCAGACGCGGGAGTCGCGTTGCAAGAATGGCAAACGCGGGAATAGCAGACGCGGGGTCCGCGTCGCAAGAATGCCACAAACGCGAGGCTCGAGGCCTGCGTTTAAATCAGGGCATGAGAATGCGGACGCGAGGATAAACTCCGCGTCACGCCAACAAGGACAGAACACAGACGCGGGCACTTAGCTTCGCGTCGTGTTGACATGAGAAGGACGCATACGCGAGTATGGCTCCGCGTTGCATCAATACAATAACGCGAAGGCCGCGTTAAGGGATGGCCTAGACGCAGGAGGTAAACTCCGCGTTTTAACCGACAGGGATGGTCCAACTCCAAATCCAAACCATTAAATGGTGGAAGTGGAATACATATCGACCCGACTAAGGGAAGTTCGGCCTCAATCCAAAAGGAGGGTACCGGCCCTAAGTCTTGCCAACGGAGAAGAACGCAGACGCGGACGTGGGTTCTGCGTCGCGTTTATCACAAGAAGAACATAGACGCAGGAATGGGCTCCGCGTTGCATTGATCGTTGTCGCCGAATATCACTAAATCGATCACCGGAATAATCGCGAATGATTACCGGAATGATCTTCGGTGATATTACCGACGAAAAGGAGCTCGGCCCCAATCTAAAAGGAGGGGCCGGCCCTTGAAGAGATGATGGGGTGGTTAAGGCTTTTGATGAAGTGGTGAAGAGAGATAATGAAATGAAATGGAGAAGGAAGGGTATTTATAGAGGTTTGGAATTTGGGAAGGTGATGCAAATAAACAAAAGAGAGGGGGCTATTTGCAAAGTGGGGAGGTGAGGTGTTTCTCTTGGCCAATCATGGCCTGCCATGGTGAGGGGTGAGGTGGAGATATTTGTGGTGGAGTGTTGGAGAAGCTTTGGAGAAGCTTATGGAGGAAGCTTGGAGAAGCTTAGGGTGGAAGGAAAAGGAAGCTTGTGGTGGAAGCTAAAGGAAAGAAAGAAAATAGGAAAAGGAAAAGAAAATGAAAAAGAGAAGATATTCTCTTAGAAGTAAAAGTGGAAATAATTATAGTGGCGGATTCCCGGGATTCGGTTGCGGATGCGGAAATCTTTTGGGAAAATACCGGAATCGTCCCGAAATCAAGTATCTCGGAACGACCCGAAATAATTATCAAAAATCAAGAATATTATACTAAGAATCATGGTGAAATCCTTTTTAAGAAATACTTTATAGTTTTAAAACTAAAAATCCCGGAACCAGCCAGCTACCGACTCCGGTGGAATTTTCATAAATTCATAAAATCCTCAGAAAAAGTATTTAAGTAAGAAATATGATTCTAAGAGATAATGTCTAAAGACTCTTCGAGAAATTCCAATCAGTTTGTAAATTAAAAATCCGGGAATCGGTCAGCGGCACTGGTCGACACCGGTTTTGAAGATTTTCCATTTAATTCAGGAAAATTCCAGAAAATCATATAAAATCTAAAATATTGGAAAATAATATTTAAAACTGAAATCGATCAGATCTGATTATCAGAAGGACCAATTCAAGTAATACACTAGGATCGGGTCCTCGGTTCAGACTGGGGCTGACTCCGAGACCGGGGATCCGGATCTAAGACAAAACGATCATATAAAGAATTCATAATACAAAATGAATACAGGAAGTAAATCGAAAAATACGATCGAAAAATCTGAATACGCAACTAAGTACGTATTCCGAGAACGGGGTATTACATTATTTATGAAATATTTTTGGATAAGAATTCGACCATGGTCGCAGTATGTTTTGTCGTGCATAAATTTATCTGCCAAGACATGCAGCTCAACACTGCGACCATGGTCGCATTTCTGTTGAAAAGGGTATTTTCAAGAGAATGCGACCATGGTCGCACATTATTTGTCAGGCATATAAAACGAACTGCGAAAGTTGCAGCTCAATACTGCGACTATGGTCGCATTTTATTTGTACTACACATAAAAAGAAATTTAACTTACAATATTGCTGTCAATCTTTTTTAGATCAACTTCAAGTAGAGATCTGCCAATATTTTGGAGGTCCCATCTTACTGCGCGTGGGGTTTTTTCCTCCAAACCAGACCTCTGCTCAAAAATAGGTGCCCTCTCACACAGCCAATACTGCAAAAATAAAAATTAAATTAGTTTCCACAAATTTTATCAATTTATGGGTAAATTTCATACAATGTTGGCCAAATTTGAGATTTCTACTTACAATAATTTGCACGGAGCATCCTTGCAGCTCGTACGTGGTTTGCCTGAAGATGTCCATTGAGTCAATCAGGAATTGCCAAACAGCTTTTGCCCAGCATATTGTCCTCATTAGTTGCATATTGGCAATCTGTTCCACAATATACCACGGCACCGTGCATTTACTGCCAGAGAAGAAAAGAGTGGCCGACATGTATAGGATGACTAATGTGGTAAAGTCTTGAGCTGCAAGTCTATTTATGTCTCTTATAATTTCATTTATAGACAATTGCTGCTCAGATTGTTCATCCTGTGTCACATCTAATATATCCCTCCTCCTTCTCTTGACAAGAAGATTATCCAAAGCATCTTCAATAGATACTTTTGTGATCTTCTTTATATTGGGGAAAAAATGTTTATAACCCCTCTATCTTTCAGCGTACATGTCTTATTCATCACAAAATCTACCCCATTGACAGGTAGACCAAAAGTAAGGGCAACATCCTCCACTGTTAACTCAATCTCTTTGCCCCCAATTGTAAAGATCCTTGTATTCCTGTCATACTGGTCTAAAATACGCAGCACGGCAACGTTTGATTTTAGTGTCTTTTCAGCCCCAAATTCTTCATTGTAGAACGCCATGAAGATTGGGCCAAATGGGGTATTCTTCATCGCCTCTACGAAATCAGCCGGTATGTACTCTTTAAATTTCTTCATTAACTGGCACATTGGTTTTATGCTTGATCTCAGAGGACGAACCTGTATCTGTTGTTTACCTACGTAGGAAGAAAAATTAAACACTTTAGACCAATGATTATTAAAAAATTATAAGGGAATATAAAGCATATTTGTTTTTAATAAACTGCGACCTCGGTCGCAGTCATGCATTGCAAAAAAAAAACACTAGTAGACTGCAATCTAGGGTCGCACTACATGTACTGCGACCAAGGTCGCACTGCGACCAAGGTCGCATAGGACTACAGTACAATAAGAACAACTGCGACCAGGGCCAACACTGCGACCAAGGTCGCATAAGACTACAGTTCAAAAAGAAACAACTGCGACACAAGTTTGATAAAAACATTTATTTAAAATAAACTGCGACCTTGGTGAAGACTTGAGACTACAACTCTTATTTAAACAACTGCGACCCCATGTGGTCAGTATGTGAAAAAAAAAAGTAAATTTCATATACTGCGACCAACGTCGCATTCGTCCACAAGGAAAGGTAAAAAAAAAAAAATTTCCAAAGTCGCACAGATCTGAACTGCGACACAGTAAAAATAGAAGTAAATAATAAAAACTTTCAAAAAATAGGACCTTTATCGTCTAAAGTTTGAAAATCTCTTTTGTAATTGCGACCATGTTTCCAATATTTAAAAAAAATTAAAAAAAAATGCGACTTCAGAAATAAATCTTGAAAAAATTTAAAACTTTTAAAATACACAAAACCTAAAAATTTTTGAAAATATCTATTTTGTAGTACCTTTTTCGACGGATGATTTCTTAGGCGCCATCAGTTGCAAATAATTTTTTCCAAAAACGGATGAAATTTTTGAAGGAAAAGAACAAATTGGATCAGAACCGCCGTTTGAAGTTGAAGAGCTGTAAATTTTTTGGAAGACTAATTTTTTACAATAAGGTAAAAGTTTGTGATGGAGGGTATTTTCGAAAAATACAATGTTGAGTTGACTGGCATTAAATTGGGCGGGATTTTACAGGATTTGTCCGCCAAAATTTTTAACAGATGTGGGGCGGTGATGTTGCCACGCCCGCAGGCTGAGAAAACTCTCTCAGCCCGCAGGCTGAGGTACAGATAGCCCTATATATATATATATATATATATATATATATATATATATATATATATATATATATATATATATATATATATATATGGGGTTACTGTACCTCAGCCGACGGCTGAGAGAGTTTCTCAGCCAATGATGATGTGGCTGAATATATGTCACATATCGGCGCAGAGATTAGGTGCCAAAAAAATCAAAAAAATCCCGCCTAAAGAATCGTGAATCAAATTGACGAAAATACCCCTTTTTTACTTCTAAACTAGCATAAACTCATCCACAAACAAAATTTACCTAAAAATTTGTAATTTACAGAGAATTTTCAGTTGAATATATCTACAGTTATAAAATTCCTAATTCTACTACATCGAAAATATAATAGAAAAAATTTGGATCAAGGTAATGTGAAATAAACATCAGCATTGAAAAGTAAAAAACATGTTTGAAACATAAAAAAACTGTTATTTTTTATTTAATTTTTTTATTATTTTATTTCGTATTATTTTCAACTCATATAGGTTTAATAAAAGAAACTGAAATGAATAGAAAAATGAAATTTAATGTGGGGCAACCGTATATTGATTTTCCTATTACAAATGTACAGTGTAAAAAAATAATGAAATACAAGGGTTAATTATTTCGCATTCCTTATCCACAAAAAATTCATAACAGACGAAATATGATATCCTTTAGCACTCCGACGACAGACGCTGTCTTTTTTCACATGCCTTGTGTAACAGAATTCTGACCGTTTTACAAAGTCGCGATCATAGTCGAGTCATAGCATAATAAAACTTTCGAACATTGCGACCATAGTCACAGACATAATATAATATAACTTTCATTTTTATATGACGACTACGACACTAGTTGCAGTAATAGTATAACAAAATTTTCTATCACTGCGACCATGGTCGCACACTTAATATGATATAACTTTCAATTTTTATCACGTCTGCGACCCTAATCGCATACCTTATTCGCATAAAAAAAAACAGACGACACATGCTATCGTTCAGCACTACGACCTCGTTCAGCACTGCGACCACAATCGCTATCTTTTTCGCATGACTTATGTAATAGATTTTTGATAATTTTACAAATTAGATTAGCCATGCGACCCTGAGATCAGTCCGCGTATCTCACATCTTATAAAATACTATATTAATTACTCTGAATTAAATGAAGTAATAATATTCTATCTATCGTGATACAACAACAGTCTCGAAAAAAGAGATGCACTAATATTAATCTCGATAAAGGAAAGATGTGCACCATACGTAATCTAAAGATATAAGCAAAATATTCTATAAAAAGTTAATTTGTACTTCACGTAATAAACCTCTAGAAAAAAGGAACTCTTCGGATTCTCCCGCCATAATCTTCAATTAAATATTTATTTTTTTTACCACTTCTTTCAATACTCAACCGTCACCTATAACAATTATTATTACTATTCATGTTCATTTACATTATTGACCTTTTTATAGTGCTTGTAACTAATATATTATCTCATATCTAAAAACTATATTTTTGCTCTTCATTTCAATTTGATTTCAAAACTTTCAGAAAACAATTCATTCTTGAATCATGTCTTCCCCATCTTCTTCCTCTGAACACTCAGATTTCAACTTCAATCATTCACCCACCGGTCCTCTTTCTTCAGGGTATTCTAGTGAATCTGATACCAGTCTGGATTTCACTCCTTTTTACTATCTCACTACATCAAATAATATTTTATCTGATTCTCCTCTTCATGAGGATGATGAAGTTTTCATGGGCTTAGTGAGGAGGAAATTATTCCTCTGCCACTTGACGGGGACATGCTTGATGAAAGCATGTCCTCTGATGCTAGAGGCTCGCTTCCTTTGAGCATATCTTTAACATGTTCTTCTCGACACGGATCGGACGAAGAGCTTGATAGAGACGATCCATTCTTGAAGTTTATCGATGAACCAAAAAACCCTCAAAAGAGGAAGATGATGAGGAATTCAGTGATGAACAGGAAGACGAGGAGAATGAAGACGACGAATCTGCTTATGATGGTGATGACGACGAGGATTAGGATTTCCTGATCTTCTGATATCCAACGTTATTTTGTCTTCTTTTAATAGCTTTTAATGCTCTTTTTTTGTAAGGTTTCTTTCTGACCATATTATGTTATAAATAAAATTTACTTCTATCTGTAAAATAATCTTTCATATTTTTAGAGTACATATAAAGTATACCGTATAGTTATTATTTATGTATCTTATCTGCGATAATGGTCGCAGTACTCATATAATAATTACATATGAAACTGCGACCACGGTCGCTATCCAGTCATAAAAAGTTTGATCGTTTTGCATTCAATAAAGTTAAAAAACAGCAATCATGGTCGCAGTAAACTATATAAACAGATAATACTGCGAACATGATCGCAATCCTCTCAAATCAGTATATTTCACTGTATATCACAAATTAGAAAACTGCGACTGCTGTTATTAAAGACTGTGACCATAGTCGCAGTCCTACTTCGCATGCAATAAGTAAAAAAAATTCGTAGTTTATGCGCGTCTGAGACAACAGTTACAGTGAAGAGCAAATATATAAAATCACACGTAAAGTATGACTATAGTATCAGTCCTTAGTCACCGTTATTACATTAAACTAGCAAAAAAATCATCCAAAAAAATGTTGTAGTGAATACTGCGACCATAGTCGCAGTGTCCTTGATCGCATGCAATATGTAAAAATAAATTTAATAGTTTATAGGCGGCCACTACGACCTTAGGCGCATTCCTAAAATATATAATATCTGCGTAAAAAAAATTTAAAACTATTAAGAAATTATTTTATTGACAACTACGAGCTTAGGCGCATTCCTAAAATATATAATATCTGCGTAAACAAAAAAATTAATAAAGAAGTATTCAAATTAGTTTCGTGATTTGATGAAGTTGGTCGCAGTTTGGCTGCAGTTATAAAAGATAATTGTGACAATATTGACTAACGTCAGAAATATAAAAAAATAATAAACTATACATGTCCACTATCTTTTACCGTAGGGACATTTAGTAATTTCAACTGTTTCAATAGGCGAGGCGTCCTTTCTAGTGTGGCTAATAATGTGTCACGTAACCGCAGGCTGAGAGGGTCTCTCAGCCGTCAGCTGATATACATCTCTCTCTCTC
Organism: Agave tequilana; assembly: GCA_038442645.1. Taxonomy (NCBI): domain Eukaryota; kingdom Viridiplantae; phylum Streptophyta; class Magnoliopsida; order Asparagales; family Asparagaceae; genus Agave; species Agave tequilana. The sequence continues at coordinate 126,643 of JAVJIF010032405.1, read as the reverse complement.
TCTCTCTCTCTCTCTCTCTCTATATATATATATATATATATATATATATATATATATATATATATATATATATATATATATATATATCATTGTGTAATAAATTGTTTCCAATTTATTTATAGCTTTAATTTACTTCCTTTTTTGTCCCTTTTTTTTTTTTTTTATCTTTTAACCTAGTACCTGTTTGTCCTCACATAATCTTTTTAAGATATTGCATATCACAAAACTTTAACATTTCATGTAAAGCTCATGAACAAGAGGGGCTGTTTGGATTCAAGGAAGTGGAGAAGTTTTATTTTTCACTTTTACTCTTCGTTCAAATATAAGAAAAAAATTGAGAAAACTCATTTTCTTTTTTCTCTTTTTATATATTATTTTTCACTTCTAGAATGTTACAGTCAATTTTGTGGATATGTAAATCTCATTTGTAATAAGTTTTAGATAAAAACAGTTTTTTTGTGGTCATGTAAATCTCACTTGCATTCTTATTACAATTCAATTTTTTTCATAATTAATTTTTATTTTAATATTATTTTATATTCAACTTTGTCAATTTTTTCACTTCTCCTTCCACGTTACTAACTAAATACCAGAAAAAATAATATACTTTTTCACTTCTACTTCCTAACTATCAACCAAACACCAGATAAGACACACAAATTTTCGTTTTTCCAATGGGAAAAAAAAACCCTACTTCTCACTTCCTCACTTCCGACCACTTCCACGAATCCAAGACATCATAATAAATCTTAGTGCCCCAGTAGCATTATCAATATTGAGAAATTTTAAACAGTATCACAAGATTAACAGTAGAAACCTGTAATCAAGCTAGTATTCTGAATGACAAAAACGTCGCTAATTGGATTTTTCAATCTGAATACCACTTGTCCCTCTGACAGAAGGGTAATACGTGAAAACTCATGAAAGGCAAGGTTGAGTACAATGTCAACTGAAGTTTGTTGGGTATTCTGCTTAACGAGAATCAATCTGACAACTTATCAAGATCACTGAGATATCAACAATCTAATTGGCCAGGTCGGCAAATATCAGGTGGGAGGTTTTCCGTTCAAAGAACGTTCCTTAATTCAAGAACCACCTTTCAATTTCCTTCCTTGGTTTAAGCACCAATTAGACTGAATCCAAGTCAGTCTCGATATACTGTAAAGTATATCCCCTGTATAAAGGATTTAATCCACTTATACAGTTTCACTTAGACTGAATCTAAGTCAATCTCGATATACTGTAAAGTATATCCCCTGTATAAAGGACTTAGTCCACTTATACAGTAATTGAAGTGAGGTACGCTTACAGCGAATCTCCTTAAGACAATTACGTCCCCCGCACCGGTGCTTACGGGATAATGGACGCTGGTCTCCCAAGATACAACACTTCTTCACGGTATTTGGACAGCACTACCAAATACCGTACGGTCGAACCGTAGTCAACCAGTACCTACACAGGATTAGCAAAACAGCGGTATAACGACAAATTTCAAATGAATATTGTCTTACTCTTTTGGAGGAACACCCACTGTTGAGGACGTAGGAAGGTTGAAGAATTTTTGGCAGAATCTCCTTTAGGAAGTAGCTTCGGATTCCCACTTCACTTGGAAGTCGCGGATTCCCACTTCGTTGGAAGTCACTTCTGGAATTCGTGGATTCCCACTTCGCTGTTAGAAGTTGCTCTGGAAGTCGAGGAGTCGCACTTCGCTGGAGCCCAGTTCAGAACGGAGTCAGAACTTATAGAGAGAGGGAGAGATCTTTCAGAAGAGAGAAAGATTCTTCAGTTTGGTGTGTCTGAGAATGGACCCCTGGAGCGCTTTTTATAGCGCTCTGGAGGGGTATTCTCGTCCGCCAATTCCCAACAGTTGCGACGGTTCTGTCCGAACCGTCGCAACCGACCAACCGCTCTGTCGGTTTCCGACAGCGGTTGGCGAACGGTCGGATCCGTTCGCGCGGGCGGACACCCGTTGGAGTTTTCGAATCCTTCCGCGGGCGGGTTGGATTAACGGCCCCTGATTCAAAAAGAGAACCAGGTAGGGAACTCTGATCAGACCACGGACCACGGACCACCGAGCCCACGGCCCACGGACCCAGGCCCAGGCCCGAGCCCGAGCCCGGCCCGGCCCGGCCCGGCACCGGCACCGGCGCCGGCGCCGGCGCCGGCCGGCCGGCCGGCGGCCGCCGCCAGCGGCGCGCGCGCGTGCACGTACGCATGTACGAGTATAGTTCCCTCCAATTCGCGCGCGAAAACTCCAAGTACCCAAAGGGCACACCCTTTGGTCTCATTTTTTCTCTATTTATACCCCATATACTTCCATCACATGGCCAATGTGGGACTAAATGCTTGTAGCTAAATTTAGTCCCTTTTGGCTTTGAATTAGGCAATCTTTGAACTTGAATATCTCATTCATTCGAAGTCGGAATTGAACATGTAAATATACCACGTTCATCACAAATGGAAGGAGAACACACTCCAACCATCATCCGGTTGATTTGATCAACGGATCTTGCCATAATTCATCTCGAAGATTCAGCTTTATTTTCTTCAATTCCAACAATCCCCCACAATGAATGAAGAATTCAAGGAAATGACACACAAAGAGACTGACTCTATTGTGTAAGGTACTTTAGAAAAGAAACTGCATAAGGATAGGTGAACTAGGTCTTGAACCTTCCATAGCGAAAACTTTATCGGACTTACTGGCTAATCAGTGAACTAGGTCTTGAACTGTTAGCCGTTAGTGTAAGCCAAGTCAACAAGCTTCACACAGTGACTTTCCAAATCAACTTTGGTTCTCTGTTGTGTCCGTTTTGGCCCTGGACATTCTTGGTTTCAGAGAGTATCTTTAGGGAATAACAGCCTCCATAGAGATTCCCAAAGAGCCGACCCAACTCTATACTCACATAGGTGATGGACCTATGAAGAGTAGTCTACTCTACTCCACTTGTATAGTAACAAGATATAGGCATCATTAAAAGCGTTAAGCTTATCCTTAATCCACTTGTAGAAAAGCACTTATGTGCACCTTAGGAATGGATTGGAGTCAAGCTCCCAAGTGCTTACTTGCTGAGTCAATCATAACTAGTTTTTCCTCTTGAACTTAGTCCGTGGGATCTCCAGTCGCTAAGTGAGGTTTCCATTAAGCTGACTCGGTAAGGTTAGGCTTTTAGACCCATTCCCCTCGATGCGCAGTTTATACGCTCTCCACTTAAACCTTTAGTAAGCGGATCCGCTAAATTATCCTTTGACGATACAAAGTCAATAGAGATAATTCCATTTGAGAGCAACTGCTTCACGGTATTATGTCTACGACGAATATGTCTAGACTTACCGTTGTATATCACATTTTGTGCCCTAGATATAGCTGCTTGATTGTCGCAGTGTATACATATAGCGGGCACTGGCTTTTGCCACAACGGTATATCTTCTAAGAATTGTCGAAGCCATTCTGCTTCTTCTCCAGCCTTATCTAAGGCTATGAATTCCGATTCCATAGTGGAACGGGCAATACATGTTTGCTTAGAAGATTTCCATGATACCGCTGCTCCTGCTAGAGTAAATACGTATCCGCTAGTTGATTTTGATTCCTCAGAATCTGCAATCCAATTAGCATCACTGTATCCTCCAGTACAGGAGGATACTTTCCATATCTCAAGGCATATTCCTTGGTATGTGATACGTAACCCAATACTCGTAGTAGAGCGGTCCAATGTAGATCACTAGGATTACTAGTATATCTACTCAACTTGCTTACAGCGTAAGCAATATCGGGTCTAGTGCAATTCATTAAATACATTAGACTTCCGATAATCTGCGAATACTCCAACTGGCGTATTCCAGTTCCTGTATTCTTGTGAAGGTGGACGTGTGGGAGAAAAGGATTTGTATTCTCTTTTATCCCATGATCCTTGAATCTTTCTATCATCTTATCCACGTAGTGAGATTGAGATAGACTGATTCCATCTGGTGTTCTAGTAATTTTAATTCCTAAAATTACATCAGCAACCCCCAGATCCTTCATATCAAAACTGTTGGATAACATTCTTTTAGTGGACTTAATAATCTCAATATTAGTCCCAAGTATCAACATGTCGTCTACATAAAGACAGACAATGATACATGCATCTCCAACTGTTTTCGTGTAAACACACTTATCGCATTCATTGATAGTGAATCCATCTTTGATCATGACACTATCAAATTTCTCATGCCATTGTTTTGGAGCCTGTTTTAAACCGTATAAGGATTTTACCAATTTACACACCTTGTGTTCTTGGCCCTTGACTTTAAATCCTTCAGGTTGCTCCATATAAATTTCTTCATTTAATTCACCATTTAAGAATGCAGTCTTGACATCCATTTGATGGATATCTAAGTTGTGCAATACTGCAATCGCAATCAACATCCGAATGGACGTTATTCTTGTTACTGGTGAATATGTATCGAAGTAGTCAAGTCCTTCTTTTTGCCGATAACCCTTGGCTACTAATCTAGCCTTGTACTTATCGATAGATCCATCGGGTTTTAATTTTCGTTTGAAAATCCACTTACACCCAATTGGTTTACTTCCAGGAGGCAAGTTTACCAATTCCCAAGTATGATTACTTAGTATGGATTCTATTTCGCTATTTATAGCTTCTTTCCACATTTGTGCTTCTGGGTTTGACATAGCCTCTTTAAATGTTTGAGGCTCGCTCTCAATAGCGTATGCTATGAAATCTGGACCAAAAGATTTTGAGATTCTAGATCTCTGACTTCTTCTTGGTTCAATTTCCGCATTTACAATTGGTTCCTCGGGGCTTTCGTCCCTGAACGCCATCTCGTGTGTTCTTTTCCCAGAAGTCTTATCTGCTTCCCGTTTGTACGGAAAGATATCTTCAAAGAACACAGCATCTCGAGATTCGATAATCATGTTTACATGAATATCTGGTATTTCTGATTTATGAACCAGAAACCTATAGGCACTACTATTCAAGGCATAGCCTATGAATACGCAGTCTATAGTTTTTGCTCCCAACTTAGTCTTTTTAGGTAATGGTGCTAGCACCTTTGCAAGGCACCCCCACATTTTGAGGTAATGGTAGGAAGGTGTCCTTCCATGCCATAACTTGAATGGTATAAGACCAAGTTTCTTGTGGGGTACTCTATTTAGAATATGATTTGCAGTTAATAGAGCTTCCCCCACAAGTTCTGCGGAGCTCCAGAACTTACGAGCATGGAGTTAACCATCTCCTTCAAAGTTCTGTTCTTCCGTTCAGCAATTCCATTCTGCTGAGGAGTGTATGGTGCTGTAGTTTGATGTATTATACCAAAACTAGCACATAACTCACTAAAATCATTTGATTCATATTCTCCGCCTCTATCGGATTTTAGAATCTTGATTTTCTTGTTGAGTTGATTCTCAACTTCGGCTTTATATGTTGTAAACATATTTATTGCCTCATCCTTACTGTTCAAAAGATACACATAACAGTATCTTGTACAGTCATCGATAAAAGTAATGAAATACTTTTTACCGCCTCTAGTTGGCATAAACTTCAAGTCACATAGATCGCTATGAATTAACCCTAAAGGTTCTGTATTTCGATCTATTGAGTGAAATGAATTTTTAGCCAACTTGGCCTCAACACAAACCTCACACTTGCGAATTTCTTCCAAGTTGAGTTTAGGAATATATCCCAGATTAGACAAGTTTTTCAAAGACTTGTAATTTACATGCCCTAATCTAGCATGCCACAGAATAGGAGACTCAAGCAAATAAACAGAAGATTTTCCTTTTATTAGCTTTGGGTACAAATACACGGACTTTTTATCAACCACTGCAACATTGGCTTTGAAAAGTCCATCTACAAGATAACCCTTTCCCACATACATCCCTCCCTTAGTAAGTACAAATTTGTCGGATTCAAATACAATTCTAAATCCTTTCTTACTAAGTATAGATCCGGAAATCAGATTCTTTCGGATGTCTGGAACATGAAGGACATCGTTAAGAGTAAGCTCTTTACCCGATGTCCACTTCAGGATGACCTTGCCCTTTCCTTCAACCTTTGAGGAAGCTGAATTACCCATGAATAATTGCTCATCTTGCTCTAGCCTTTGATATTCTGAGAATAACAATTTCTCCGAGCAGATGTGCCTGGTAGCTCCCGTGTCTACCCACCAGTCTTTGTTATTGGTTGTCAGATTTACTTCTGACACCACAGCAGAAAGACTTGGTGATTCATGGTTGGTCATGTTGGCCTGTGGGTGGCTTTTCTTGTTCTTCTTTTGACGGCTGCGGCATTCATTTGCTTTGTGACCTTCTTTGTTGCAGATGTAACAGGTCCCTTTGAAGCGCATGGTTCTGCCGTCTTGAGCCTTGCCTTTGTACCCCTGGGAAGGCTTCTTCCTCTTCAAGCTTTTGGAAGTAGATGCTTTCCCCTTTGAGTCCTCGATCACATTTGCTTTTGCTTCGTAGGAGTTCTTGCTGCTCCTTTCTCGGACTTGCGGTTGTCCTCCTCTATACGAAGCCTCAAAATGAGATCCTCCAACTTTAGCTCCTTTCTCTTGTGCTTCAGGTAGTTCTTGAAGTCTCTCCACGCAGGGGGGAGCTTCTCCACGATGGTTGCAACCTGAAAAGTTTCAGGAAGAATCATACCTTCGGCCTCTATCTCGTGCAAGATAAGTTGGAACTCTTGCACTTGACTGATGACAGTCTTGCTATCCACCATTTTGTACTCCAGAAATCGTCCAACGACGAACTTCTTGGTACCAGCATCTTCAGTCTTGTATTTCTTGTCAAGACTGGCCCATTTCTTTGCCGTAGTGATCGGACTGTAGACATTGTAAAGAGAGTCATCCAGTCCATTAAGAACATAATTTCGGCAAAGGAAATCACCTTGTGTCCAAGCATCGACTGCAAGGACTGAATCCCGATCAGTTCCGGGTTCTGGTGGATCCTCCTGCAGGAATTTGGCCAGATGTAGAGTGGTCAAGTAGAAGAGCATCTTCTGTTGCCACCTCTTGAACTCTGTGCCATCAAACTTTCCTGGCTTCTCCGGCTTCGGGTTAGGAAGTGGAGTTGGCATCAAACCTTGGAGCGGTATGTTTGTTGCCTTGCTGGAGGTATCTTGATTTGTCTCAGACATTTTTTCTGCAAGTTCAAGCAGAACAGAAGTGAGAAACAGTAATTGTCTTAAGATTGTTGGGTATTCTGCTTAACGAGAATCAATCTGACAACTTATCAAGATCACTGAGATATCAACAATCTAATTGGCCAGGTCGGCAAATATCAGGTGGGAGGTTTTCCGTTCAAAGAACGTTCCTTAATTCAAGAACCACCTTTCATTTCCTTCCTTGGTTTAAGCACCAATTAGACTGAATCCAAGTCAGTCTCGATATACTGTAAAGTATATCCCCTGTATAAAGGATTTAATCCACTTATACAGTTTCACTTAGACTGAATCTAAGTCAATCTCGATATACTGTAAAGTATATCCCCTGTATAAAGGACTTAGTCCACTTATACAGTAATTGAAGTGAGGTACGCTTACAGCGAATCTCCTTAAGACAATTACGTCCCCCGCACCGGTGCTTACGGGATAATGGACGCTGGTCTCCCAAGATACAACACTTCTTCACGGTATTTGGACAGCACTACCAAATACCGTACGGTCGAACCGTAGTCAACCAGTACCTACACAGGATTAGCAAAACAGCGGTATAACGACAAATTTCAAATGAATATTTGTCTTACTCTTTTGGAGGAACACCCACTGTTGAGGACGTAGGAAGGTTGAAGAATTTTTGGCAGAATCTCCTTTAGGAAGTAGCTTCGGATTCCCACTTCACTTGGAAGTCGCGGATTCCCACTTCGTTGGAAGTCACTTCTGGAATTCGTGGATTCCCACTTCGCTGTTGGAAGTTGCTCTGGAAGTCGAGGAGTCGCACTTCGCTGGAGCCCAGTTCAGAACGGAGTCAGAACTTATAGAGAGAGGGAGAGATCTTTCAGAAGAGAGAAAGATTCTTCAGTTTGGTGTGTCTGAGAATGGACCCCTGGAGCGCTTTTTATAGCGCTCTGGAGGGGTATTCTCGTCCGCCAATTCCCAACAGTTGCGACGGTTCTGTCCGAACCGTCGCAACCGACCAACCGCTCTGTCGGTTTCCGACAGCGGTTGGCGAACGGTCGGATCCGTTCGCGCGGGGCGGACACCCGTTGGAGTTTTCGAATCCTTCCGCGGGCGGGTTGGATTAACGGCCCCTGATTCAAAAAGAGAACCAGGTAGGGAATTCTGATCAGACCACGGACCACGGACCACCGAGCCCACGGACCACGGACCCAGGCCCGAGCCCGGCCCGGCCCGAGCCGGCACCGGCACCGGCCGCCGCCAGCGGCGGCGCGCGTGCGTGCACGTACGCATGTACGAGTATAGTTCCCTCCAATTCGCGCGCGAAAACTCCAAGTACCCAAAGGGCACACCCTTTGGTCTCATTTTTTCTCTATTTATACCCCATATACTTCCATCACATGGCCAATGTGGGACTAAATGCTTGTAGCTAAATTTAGTCCCTTTTGGCTTTGAATTAGGCAATCTTTGAACTTGAATATCTCATTCATTCGAAGTCGGAATTGAACATGTAAATATACCACGTTCATCACAAATGGAAGGAGAACACACTCCAACCATCATCCGGTTGATTTGATCAACGGATCTTGCCATAATTCATCTCGAAGATTCAGCTTTATTTTCTTCAATCCAACAAAGTTGAGGGAGGGTTAAAAGAAATAAAAATTTTGAAAAATGGAGGGGTAAGAACATATTATTCTTGCTTTACCTGTTCTGTGAGTAATTAAGATAATTCAAGCTCTTGAGGCCTGTTTCAGTGGCCTCGAAAGAGTTTGTTGATTCAGACTAAAGAGTTATTTGATTCTGGTTTTTGATAGGCAACTGTTGTGGCTATGATACTTAGGGAAATCATATCAGAATGTTTTCCAATCCATCACAAAACTAATATCTAAATTTCAGAAAGTTTGTTACAAATATACTTACAGAGACGGCAATTGTGTGGCTGATGCACTTGCAGTCTCAGTGGCCAGTGGTGCGAGCATGATGTTTTTTTAAATGTGGACGTAAATGTAATAATAACAAGAAAAAAGAGAAATAATTAAAAAAATAATATTGTACCCACTAAGACTTGAACTATATATACTTTTCTATTATTTTATAAAATCCAGTGTGGGCGTCCGCCTCACACTGAGCTGTATGTGGATCCGCCCTGACAACGACTATAGAAGCTACTGGATGAATCATATAGACATCTGATCGGCCTTCTTTTATGATCCGACTATGCCAGGAAGATCCTCTAACCATAAATTAAGATGTATCAATATTTGAGTTACGATTGTTACCAAAAAAAGAGCCTTTTTGTGATATTATGAGTTTACTTCTTCTAATTCTATTTTTATAGGGAAAAAAATTATGGTCATGTTATGCCACTGTTAAATTAATTGAGAAACCGGATTGTGTATATTATCGATGAGGAAAATACCCAAGAACATATAGACATACAATTAGATAATATGAAAACTCCGTAACATGGAAATTCTTAAATAAGGTAGATTTTAATTATAATAACATTCTAATTCTGAATTAATACTTAACACCTACTATAGATATTTTTTCTTTAGACAACCAAAAGAAAGGGGGGAAAAACAGAAAGGATGGGAGGAAAGGTTATTGAACAAAAGTTCAAACGAACATGCTTGTTGATTGAGATGCAAATGCAAATGCCATATCTTTACATGGGAAAATTGCAACTTTAGGTGCCATTAACAAGCACATTAGCTACTAGCCTCGGGCATCGGGGGCACCCTTTGAGATGCTCTCTTTCAGACAATAATTGCCTGCAGAGTTCTTTGAGGAAAAACAAAGTACATGAGAGGCCCAGCAGATAGACAAGAGGATGTAGTAGTGGCAATTTAGAATTTAAGAGTGGACCCAACTGTAAATTATTATTGGCCGTCCGGTTCGTTGGTGTGTGGTGTGTTGAAGAAGCCATGGAATAATGTCCCCGCTTTTGCTGACAAGAGTCCCTGTTAAATTAGTCTCTGTGTACTTGAAGAAATCGATTGCTCAACAAGTCTTTAGTTTTTTCCAATTCCTCAACGAATTCGGTTTTCTTCTCTCTTGCTCAACAAAGTCTTTCTTCCCCGCTCTCTCTCCCCCATCAATTTCATCATGAGTTAGAGAGAGTTTGTGGTCTTGACCGGCTTTGTTGGCTTTTATTGTCGTTAGCTACAAGTTTTTGAGCAATACCAAAAAAAAATTTCTCTAACAACTTCTTTTGTTTACTTGAGAATTTTTGTGTATTTGTTTTCTCTTGAGGATGTGTTTGTTTTTCGTAATTAACCCGTATGATAAAATATAAACGCAGCAAAATCATTCACAGTATTTATTTGGAACTGTAAGTTGAAAATGCACTTGCAGCCCATTTGCAGCCTAAACAGTTATTTTTGTAGTAATGTAAATCCCACTTGCAGCGCAAACAGTTAATTTCGTGATTATGCAAATCTGTATTGCAGATAGTTAATTGTAATTAGATTAATTTATAAGATTTATTTTTAAATTATGAGAAAATCTTTTTAATTTTAAATTAATATTTTTATTAATTATTGCAATAATTTTATTATTACAATTTTTTATTACTAGATTAGTAATATTTAATATAAAATTAAATTTGAAATCAAATATTTTTAATTATTGAATTTAATAATATTTAATATTAGATTGTAATATTAATATTTTTTAATAAATAATATTAGATTACTATTAATATTTTAGTAATCTAATTTTGTTACAACTGTTGGGAATATGAAGAATATATGTGAATCTTTGAATTGAATTACGACGAGATTCATTGATCGACTCAATTGGATGATGGTTGGAGTGTGTTCTCCTTCCATTGGGGATGAACGTGGTATATTCACATGTTCAATTCCGACTTCGAATGAATGAGATATTCAAGTCTAAAGATTGCCTAATTCAAAGCCAAAATGGGACTAAAGGTAGTTAAAGGCATTTAGTCCCACATTGGCCATAGGATGGAAGTTTGTAGTGTTTAAATAGAGAAAAATGGGAACCAAGGACGTGCCCTTTGGGTACTTGGAGTTTTCGCGCGCGATTGGGAGGAAACCATGCGCGCGCGCCGCCGCCGCTGGCGACGACGCCGGCCGGCCGGCACGGGCACGGGTCTGGGTGCAGGTGCGGGTGCAGGTTCGGATTTCCTACCCGGCCTGGTTCTTTTTGAACCGGGTCTCACGGGTATGGGTTGCGCGGAGCATACCCGCTCCGCTATCCGGATCCGAGCTGCCCCGCCAACGGCTGTCTGTAAACCGTCGCGGCAGTTGGGCGGTTGGACGGTTGCGGCGGTTGAACCGAACCGTTGCAACAGTTCAGACCAAACCGTTGCAACTGTTGGTTGGGTTCGGACGAAAATACCCCTCCAAGAGCGCTATAAATAGCGCTCCGTTTTCTCAAATTAAGACACACCAAATTCAACTCTCTCTACGTTATGAACTGAAATCCTCTCTCTCTTTCAGTTGAAGTAACTTCCAAAGGGAAGTGCGAAATCAGTAACTCAGTTTTCGAAGCGGCTTCCAAAAGAGATTCTGCAAAAATTCGTTCTGAAAGAGGGCTCAGAAAATTCAACAGATTCTTTAATAGAATTGTTGTCTAAATCTGGGACTTTCGAAGAAGAATATTCTTCTACCTGCCTTCTTCCTCTACAGTGGGTGCTCCTCCAAAGTAAAGGGAAATATTCTCCTGAAATTTGTCTTAGTCCTGCTGCTTCAATAATCCTGTGAAGGTACTGGTTAACTACGGTTCGACCGTACGGTGATTTGGTAGTGCTATCCAAATACCGTGAAGGAGTGTTGTATCTTGGGAGACCAGCGTCCAGTAACCCGTTAGCACCGGTGCGGGGGACGTAATTGTCTTAAGGAGATTCGCTTTAAGCGTACCTCACTCCAAGTACTGTATAAGTGAATTAATTTCTTTGTACATGGGATATAATGATATTCAGTATATTGAGACTGATTTATACCAGTCTAATTCGTGTTTAACCAAGGAAGGAAATTGAAAGGTGGTTCTTTAATTAAGTAACGTTCTATTGAACGGAAAACCACCCACCTGATATTAACCGACCTGGCCAATTAGATAGGTGATATTTCAGTGATATTAATTAGTTGTCAGACTGATCCCAGAGTCCAACAATACCAACAATCTTAAGACAATTAAGATATTGAAGTTTCTTACTTCTATTCTGCTTGAATTTACAGAAAATGTCTGAGACTAATCAAGATAGCTCTAGTAAGGCACCAAACATGCAGCTACAAGCTTTGATGCCTACTCCACTTCCTAACCCGAAGCCAGAGAAGCCAGGAAAATTTGACGGCACAGAATTCAAGAGGTGGCAACAGAAGATGCTCTTCTACTTAACCACTCTTCATCTGGACAAATTCCTGCAAGAAGATCCACCAGAACTCGGAACTGATCGGGACTCAGTCCTTGCAGTCGATGCATGGACTCAATGTGACTTCCTTTGCCGAAATTATGTTTTAAATGGACTAGATGACTCTCTTTACAATGTCTACAGTCTCATCACAACGACAAAGAAGTTATGGGCCAGTCTGACAAGAAGTACAAGACTGAGGATGCTAGTACTAAGAAGTTCGTCATAGGACGATTTCTAGAGTACAAAATGGTGGACAGTAAGACTGTAATCAGTCAAGTGCAAGAGTTTCAACTTATCTTGCACAAGATAGAAGCCGAAGGTATGATTCTACCTGAAACCTTTCAGGTTGCTACTATCGTGGAGAAACTCCCACCTGCGTGGAGAGATTTCAAGAACTACCTGAAGCACAAGCGAAAGGAGCTGAAGTTGGAAGATCTCATTGTGAGGCTTCGAATCGAGGAGGACAACCGAAAGTCCGAGAAAAGGAGCAGTAAGAACTCCTATGAAGACAAAGCCAATGTGATCGAAGACTCAAAGGGGAAAGCCGGAAGAAGACTTCCCAGGGGTACAAAGGCAAGGTCTAAGAAGGTAAGAACATGCGCTTCAAGGGAACCTGCTACATCTGCAACAAAGAAGGGCATAAGGCGAATGAATGTCGCAGCCGTCTCAAAAAGAAAAAGAAGAACCATCCACACGCAAACTTGACCGACCATGAGTCGCCAAGCCTTTCAGCTGTGGTGTCAGAAGTGAATCTGACAATAAACAATAAGGATTGGTGGGTAGACACTGGGTCTACTCGACGCATCTGCTCTGAGAAATTATTATTCTCTGAATATCAAAAACTAGAGCAAGATGAGTAACTATTCATGGGAAACTCAGCTGTCTCAAAGGTTGAAGGAAAAGGCAAGGTCATTCTGAAGTGGACATCTGGAAAAGAGCTTACTCTGAACGATGTGCTACATGTTCCAGATATCCGCAAGAATCTGATCTCTGGATCAATACTTAGTAAGAAAGGATTTAGAATGATTTTTGAATCAGATAAATTTGTACTTACTAAGGGTGGGATGTATGTGGGAAAGGGTTATCTTGTTGATGGACTTTTTAAAGCCAACGTTGCAGTGGTAGATAAAAAGTCTGTGTATTTGTACCCAAAGCTTATAAATAAAGGAAAAACTTATGTTTATTTGCTTGAGTCTCTTACTTTATGGCATGCTAGATTATGGCATGTAAATTACAAGTTTTTAAAGAACTTGTCTAATTTAGGATATATTCTTAAACTCAACTTGGAAGAAATTCGCAAGTGTGAGATTTGTGTTGAGGCCAAGTTAGCGAAAAATTCATTTCACTCAATTGATCGAAATACAGAACCTTTACGGTTAATTCATAGCGATCTGTGTGACTTGAAGTTTATGCCAACTAGAGGCGGTAAAAAGTATTTTATTACTTTTATTGATGACTTTACAAGATACTATTATGTGTATCTTTTAAACAGTAAGGATGAGATAATGAATATGTTTATAACATATAAAGTCGAAGTTAAGAATCAACTCAACAAGAATATCAAGATTCTAAAATCCGATAGAGGCGGAGAATATGAATCAAATGATTTTAGTGAGTTATATGCTAAATTTGATATAATCCATCAAACAACAGCACCATATACTCCTCAGCAAAATAGAATCGCTGAACGGAAGAATAGAACTTTGAAGGAGATGGTCAATTCCATGCTCGTAAGTTCTGGAGCTCCGCAGAACTTGTGGGGGAAAGCTCTGTTAACTGTAAATTATATTCTAAACAGAGTACCCCACAAGAAACTTGGTCTTATACCATTTGAGTTATGGCATGGAAGGACACCTTCCTACCATTACCTCAAAATTTGGGGGTGCCTTGCAAAGGTACTAGCACCATTACCTAAAAAGACTAAGTTGGGAGCAAAAAATATGGACTACATTATTCATAGGCTATGCCTTGAATAGTAGTGCCTACAGATTTCTGGTTCATAAATCAGAAATACCAGATATTCATGTAAACATGATTATCGAATCTAGAGATACTGTGTTCTTTAAAGATATTTTTTCATATAAACGGAAAACAGATAAGACTTCTGGGAAAAGAACACATGAGATGGCGTTCAGGGACGAAAGCCCCGAGGAACCGATTGTTAATACGGAAATTGAACCAAGAATATGTCAGAGATCTAGAATCTCAAAATCTTTTGGTCCAGATTTCATAGCATACGCTATTGAAAGCGAACCTCAAACTTTTAAAGAGGCTATGTCTATCCCAGAAGCACAAATGTGGAAAGAAACTATAAATAGCAAAATAGAATCCATACTAAGTAATCATACTTGGGAATTGGCAAACTTGCCTCCTGGCAGTAAACTAATTGGGTGTAAGTGGATTTTCAAAAGAAAATTAAAATCCGATGGATCTATCGATAAGTACAAGGCTAGATTAGTAGCCAAGGGTTATCGACAAAAAGAAGGACTTGACTACTTCGATACTTATTCACTAGTAACAAGAATAACATTCATTCGGATGTTGATTGCAATTGCAGTATTGCATAACTTAGATATCCATCAAATGGATGTCAAGACTGCATTCTTAAATGGTGAATTAAATGAAGAAATTTATATGGAGCAACCTGAAGGATTTATAGTCGAGGGCCAAGAACACAAAGTGTGTAAATTGGTAAAATTCTTATACGGTCTAAAGCAGGCTCCAAAACAATGGCATGAGAAATTTGATAGTGTCATGATCAAAGATGAATTCACTATCAATGAATGCGATAAGTGCGTTCATACTAAAATAGTTGGAAATGCATGTATCATTGTTTGTCTTTATGTAGACGACATGTTGATACTTGGGACTAATATTGGAATTATTAACTCCACTAAAAGAATGTTATCCAACAATTTTGACATGAAGAATCTGGGGGTTGCTGATGTAATTTTAGGAATTAAAATCACCAGAACACCAGATGGAATCAGTCTATCTCAATCTCACTACGTGGAGAAGATGATAGAAAGATTCAAGGATCATGGGATAAAAAAGAATACTAATCCTTTTCTCCCACACATCCACCTTCATAAGAATACAGGAACTGAAATATACTAGTTGGAGTATTCTCATATTATCGAAAGTCTAATATATTTGATGAATTGCACTAGACCCGATATTGCTTACGCTGTAAGCAAGTTAAGTAGATACACTAGCAATCCTAATGATCAACATTGGACTGCTCTACTACGAGTATTAGGTTACTATCACATACCAAGGAATATGCCTTGAGATATGGACAGTATCCACCTGTACTTGAAGGATACAGTGATACTAATTGGATTGCAGATTCTGAGGAATCAAAATCAACTAGCGGATACGTATTTACTCTAGGAGAAGCAGCGGTATCTTGAAAATCTTTCAAACAAACTTGTATTGCCCGTTCCACTATGAAATCAGAATTAATAGCCTTAGATAAGGCCGGAGAAGAAGCAGAATGGCTTCGACAATTTTTAGAAGATATACCATTATGGCAAAAGTCAGTGCCCGCTATATGCATACACTGCGATAATCAAGCAGCTATATCTAGGGCACAAAATGTTATATACAACGGTAAGTGTAGACATATTTGTCGTAGACATAATACTGTGAAGCAGTTGCTCTCAAATAGAATTATCTCTATTGACTTTGTCTCGTCAAAAGATAATTTAGCGGATCCGCTTACTAAAGGTTTAAGTGGAGAGCGTATAAACTGCGCATCGAGGGGAATGGGTCTAAAAGCTTAACCTTACCGAGTCAGCTTAATGGAAACCTCACTTAGCGACTGGAGATCCCACGGACTAAGTTTAAGAGGAAAAACAAGTTATAATTGACTCAGCCAGTAAGCACTTGGGAGTTTGACTCCAATCCATTCCTAAGGTGCACATAAGTGCTTTCTACAAGTGGATTAAGGATAAGTTTAACGCTTTTAATGATGCCTATATCTTGTTACTAAACAAGTGGAGTAGATTAGACTACTCTTAATAGGACGATCACCTATGTGAGTATAGAGTTGGGTCGGCTCTTTGGGAATTTCTATGGAGGCTGTTATTCCCTAAAGATACTCTCTGAAACCAAGAATGTCCAGGGCCAAAATGGACACAACCGAGAACCAAAATTGATTTGGAAAGTCACTGTGTGAAGCTTGTTGACTTGGCTATACTAACGGCTAATAGTTCAAGACCTAGTTCACTGATTAGCCAGTAAGTCCGATAAAGCTTTCGCTATGGAAGGTTCAAGACCTAGTTCACCTATCCTGATCCAGTTTATTTTCTAAAGTACCTTTCACAATAGAGTCAGTCTCTTTGTGTGTCAATTCCTTGAATCTCCATTCATTGTGGGGAATTGTTGGGAATATGAAGAATGTATGTGAATCTTTGAATTGAATTACGGCGAGATCCATTAATCGAATCATTTGGATGATGGTTGGAGTGTGTTCTGCTTCCATTGGGGATAAACGTGGTATATTCATATGTTCAATTCCGACTTCAAATAAATGAGATATTCAAGTCTAAAGATTGCATAATTCAAAGCCAAAATGGGACTAGGTAGCTAAAGGCATTTACTCCCACATTGGCTATGAGATGAAAGTTGTAGTGTTTAAATAAAGAAAAATGGGAACAAAGGGCGTGCCCGTTGGGTACTTAGAGTTTTCGCGCGATTGGGAGGAAACCATGCCCGCACATGCGCGCGATTGGGAGGAAACCATGCCCGCACATGCGCGCGCGCGCCGCCGCTGGCGGCGGCCGGCGCCGGCACCGGGCCGGGCTCGGGCACGGGCACGGGCACGGGCACGGGCACGGGCACGGGTCTAGGTTCGGGCACGGGTTCCCTACCCGGCCTGGTTCTTTTTGAACCCGGTCTCACGGGTATGGGTTGTGCGGAGCATACCCGCTCTGCTATCCAGATCCGAACCGCCCCGCCAACGGCTGTCTGTAAACCGTCGCGGCAGTTGGGCGGTTGGACGGTTGCGGCGGTTGAACCGAACCATTGCAACGGTTCAGACCGAACCGTTGCAACTGTTGGTTGGGTTCGGACGGAAATACCCCTCCCAGAGCGCTATAAATAGCGCTCCGTTTTCTCAAATTAAGACACACCAAATTCAACTCTCTCTCTACGTTCTGAACTGAGATCCTCTCTCTCTCCCAGTTGAAGTAACTTCCAAAGGTAAGTGGGAAATCAGTAACTTGGTTTCCGAAGCGGCTTCCAAAAGAGATTCTGCAAAAATTCGTTCTGAAAGAGGACTCAGAAAATTCAACAGATTCTTTAATAGAATTGTTGTCTGAATCTGGGACTTCCGAAGAAGAATATTCGTCTACCTTCCTTCTTCCTCTACAGTGGGTGCTCCTCCAAAGTAAAGGCAAATATTCTCCCGAAATTTGTCTTAGTCCCGCTGCTTTAATAATCCTGTGAAGGTACTGGTTAACTACAGTTCGACCGTACGGTGATTTGGTAGTGCTATCCAAATACCGTGAAGGAGTGTTGTATCTTAGGAGACCAGCGTCCAGTAACCCGTTAGCACCGGTGCGGGGGACGTAATTGTCTTAAGGAGATTCGCTTTAAGCGTACCTCACTCCAAGTACTGTATAAGTGAATTAATTTCTTTATACAAGGATATACTGATATTCAGGATATTGAGACCGATTTATACCAGTCTAATTGGTGTTTAACCAAGGAAGGTAATTGAAAGGTGGTTCTTTAATTAAGGAACGTTCTATTGAACGGAAAACCTCCTACCTGATATTAACCGACCTGGCCAATTAGATAGGTGATATTTCAGTGATATTGATTAGTTGTCAGATTGATCTCAGAATCCAACAATACCAACAACAACTCCCTATATCAAACCGTTATTAGAAAAAATACGCAACTTCATAATTTAATTCGCTACAACCATATCTTTGCTTAAGCCAATCAGGTGCACCCACATGTTAAGAGCAGAAGCCCTCCTCAGCAGTGAAAAACGCAAATGCCTCACAGTAATCGTTTCGAAAAAGAGGACTGTTTCGAAAATGTGAACTGTTGGTATATAGAGGACTGCGATCATGACTGCAATCCTCATTAAAAATGTCCTATTTCTGAGTCTTTATTAGGAATCGCAGTTCACATAAAAATGTCATGTTTCTAAGTCTTTATAAAAATGTCATGATAGTCCTTACGAAAATATCATGCTTTTTTGAGTGTTTGTTTGAGACTGGGACAATGATCGCAATTTTTGCAAAATACCCTAATTTTCAATTAATAAAAGGAGTGTGATCATAGTTGCAATTTTTCAATAAAGAACAACAATCATAGTCGCAGTCCTCATAGAAGACTGTGTTGATCATTAGTCACAATCCTCATACTAGCTTCGTCATTATCAGTAGATCCCGTTCATCGACATCGAATTATACCCAATGCTTTCAAGATCTAAAACTTTCATCGATAACAAGCATAAACGAAACTCATCGTGAACACGAACAAACAACATCTAGAAAAGGTCGACCTCAAAAAAATTTAATACGGGGACTCTACACCTTGAGACACTCAGGAGGAAGGCTCCCCACCCCTTCTAACCCCGCGGTGACCTGACCGTACAAGTCGATCCGTGAATTACTCTGTGTCGGGATCTGAGTTGATGGGAGAGCAACGTCAAGAGTAATGGGGAAGAGTAAAAGAAAAAATAAAAATATATAAAAAATTGATAGTTGGGAGGAATCAATTTATGCTACGTAGATGAGGCTATAAAGTAGAAAAATAAACATGTGAGTTTTTTCCTCATTACGAAGAAAAGTAGGTGGTTGTAACGAAATTTTTCATTAATATTTTATTATTTTTAATATTTTTAATATTTACTATTTTATTATTTATTTTAAATATTTAATATTTTTATTATATTTAATATTTTTATTATTTATAATTTTAATATTTAATATGTTTAAATTAACAAACAACTAATTTTGTGGTCAACTTTACACTTGCGACTTACACATTACTAATCAAATATCATAAAATACAATATACTTTTCCACTTACAATTTCACTATCAATCAAACACCATAAGGAGTTGTTTATTTCGCCGTAAAAGGCGTCAAAGTCCGTAATTCGTAAACGACTTACAACCCAATTACAACTACGGCGTTTGTTTGAAGCGTAATTCGTAAAAGATTTACGCAACTCAACTACCACTCACTTGCAACTTAATTCTCATTCACTTACAGCTCAGTTACAGTTAATTTTGTGGTCATACAAATTTGTATTATTTTTTATGTTAATATTAAATTTTTTTAATATTTAACATTTTTAATATTTATTTGCAATATTAAAACTATTAAATCACTAAATAGTTAATTTTGTGGTCAACTTTTTCACTTACGACTTACACAATACGACAACCAAACACCGTAAAATACAATACACTTTCCCACTTACAACTTTATATTACCAACCAAATACCGTAAAACTTACATGCATGTAATTCATTTACAACTGTAAAAGACTTTACCAATTACGACTTACGAATTACGACCAATTAAGACAACCAAACAGACGTAACTTGTGTAAAACTCACTTATAACTGCAAAAGAATTTACACTTATGACTTACGACTTACGGTCACTTACAGCAGCCAAACATATTCTAAGGGCCTGTTTGATTGTCGTAATTAACCGTAAATCGTAGTTCATAAGTGGTAACTCTTTTATAGTTGTAAATGAGTTACATGCAAATAAGCCTCACAGTGTTTGATTGGAAATGTGAAATTGTAAGTGGGAAAGTGTATTGTGTTTTATGGTGTTTGCTTGTCGTAATGTGTAAGTCGTAAGTGAAAAAGTTGACCACAAAATTAACTGTTTGGAGATTTAAAATATTAAAAAATACCAATAAATATTAATAATATATAACAATTTAATAAATTAAATAATAAAAATTAAATAAATATATTTAAAATACTGTGTTGATTTGCTTTCTCTATTGTTCTCTGTTCTTTTCGTGTTGGTACATCTCGGCTGCATCTGTCTCCCGCCTGATTGGTGAATTTCTCGGAAAGATTATTGTCCTGCACGCAACAGAAAGTTGGGGAATATAGAAAGGCAATGAATGATTCCCTCAAGGAATAAAAAAAATGCCTCAAAGGAAGAAATAAAGAAAGAAAGTAAGAAAGGTAATGAATCGTCACCAATAAAACTAAAAGGTGGTAGCTAGAGATGGACATGTACTTATGAGTGGCAAGGGGTGAGCGGGGGGACATGAGTCCGGCACATAGATTCCCATCAAGGTTGTGTGAAGAACAAGGAAATAGGATTGGTTTTTGGCATTCTTTCAAAGTGATGGAGATCAAAGCCTAATCTCAACAATGTGCCTCATTGAAATGATGACTGAGAGATTGATAAGGATTCGTCAATGGCTACAAAAGGCAAATGTGATAGAATGAGAGGTGTCCATCCAAATAAAAACCACATTTAAATACATTGATGTGGGCACAACTCACCAAGTCTGCACCAAACCCTAGCAACTGTCATGTGAGATGCACATACTAAAGATAGAGAGCTTGGTTTAAGTCATTCGTGACTCTTAAAAAGCTTGCTATAGCTTAAAGATTGCCTTTCCCAAAGTGCTATTTTTGAATTCTAATGGAGTTTAAAAATATTGTGATGGAACTCTCATAGCCAAGCTTTCCATTTTTATCAAAGAAAATGCTTTTTTCATTAGAGGATGACAAGTAATCTGATCTTAATGGAACCATGGTATTGCTTTGTAAAATCTTTGGAAGGAATCTATGTTTGGCCATAGCTCAATCATTTTAACATACTATATGTTATTCACTATTGTACTTTTGGTTTTTTAATCAAGTTTACTTCCCAACTTGAGGTGCTTATGGTTGAGGATAGTTTCTCTATACGGAAACCATTTCATGTTATGAGATTAATTTTTATTTTGTTAAGTATAAGTTGTTTTCTTTTGGTAACACATGAATATTGCACTATTATTGATTACTGATTGGAGATTCTCATCAAAGAGCTGGTCTTTGGACGGGCACAATCTCAAGCCTATGGGATAAATTTTTATGCTATTACTCACTGAAGTCCCCGTTGCCTCCATGGATCATCATTCACTAAATAAATAAAAGAGATCATTTTCAGATTATTAATAAAATTAGCTATAGAGTACCTAAGAATTTTTCTCTTTGGACCATTACCAAAAAGTGATGGGATAAATGGATGTTGGACTTGATGAGGGCTGGTCCACTTTTTGGGACCGGACCCAAACATGAACCCGATCCAATCATACATGGTCTCATGGTGCTAGTTCTTGTAGGTTTAGGATTAGGGTTTGGGGTTTAAGGGGAGAGTTCCTTTTGAGTCGCTAGATCTTATCTCATGGATGAGATATAATATGAGAATTTCTTCTCATATCAAAGCAATGGTAATTGAGGAACGTTCAATTGAATGAAAAACTTCTCATCTGATTTTCACTGACCAGACCAGCTGAACCGATTGATCTTGATATTGAATTGAATTATTAAAGAACAACATGAAGTGTATGTATAAAGACCTCATCACACACACACACATACTTCTCACACAATCTCTAATCCTCCATACTGCATCTCAAGATTAGATCTAGTAGTCGTGTGTAAGTAGTGCATGGCTCGAGTAAGAGTTACTAGGCTTCTTCTCACCACCTTGATTGTTTGAGAGATTAATCTAACAGTGTGAAAGTTCCTTAAGATCAAGGTACGTATCCACACAATTATAATATTTTGTATTTCATCCATAATATAGATCCATATTTTATAACATGTATATTAGAGCTTGATAAGAGCTCTCCCATAGTTGATCAACTTTTATGTAGATTGAGATCAAGACTACAGTCATGTTCTTGATAAATATTTTATTATGCAAAAAATTATATCGTGCTCAGATTAGGCCTCTGTCCAAGCGCGCGGGTGGCAGGCGTACAAATGCTCTATTGCTCGCGCTTACTCACGAGTGGACGCGGGGGCAGCCGCGGCCTGAGCGAACGGTCAGTCTGCACACGAAACTACTCAGGCCACGAGGACCATGGTTGAGTTCATTGTTAGGTCACGCGCAAGCACTGCGCTTGCGCGAGCAGAATCTCGTCTGCAATGCAAGCGTGCTTAGTATATCAGGTGTATAGGAGAGAGCGCAAAGTCTTATTGGTAGAGTTTTTTTAACTCATTAGAGAAAATGACACAGAGTTTAAAGGTCAACGGCATGCCCAAGACTTGGTTGAAGACCAGAGCAGAGCTGAGGACAGAGGGCCGGTCGACCACCATGCACAAACGTGCACAAGGGAAGAAAGGTGTTGTAGCGGTCAACCAGGTGGGAAAAGAGTATAAAATCTTGTTGATAGAGTTTTTTAACTCATTGGAGAAGATAGCGCAGAGTTTGGAGTTCAATGGCGTGCTAAGAAGTCAGCACACGGCAGAAAATAGTGGCCCGATTGACCACCGGTCAGCCAACCGTGCACAGATATGCACATTGGGAGAAAGGAGTTCTAGTGGTCAACTGTCTGGTCGAAGCAGCAGCAGAAGACAGCCGGTCGACTGCTCGGTCGACCGATCAGAAAATTGATTGTGGCTCTGCACAACTAGCGGTCGACCGAGAGGTCGACCAGACATCGCACGGTGTTGAGCCTACACATTACGTGGTCAACCACCCGGTCGACCGCACGACTGCTCTGAGTAGTTTTCTACTTGAATTCTGGTTGGTTTCTTTTTCTTCATGGATTCTTTGACTATATAAAAAGATGTATTGTCTCCCGTATTTGTGTCATGTAATTGATTGATTAATAAGATCTCTCTCCCCTTCTGCCCAAAGACGTAGGCAATTGCCGAATCTCGTTATATCTATGTATTTTTATGTATCTTTCTCTCTATTTGTTCTTACCAATTGGTGATTGTTGCGCGGCATACTCTGGTGTCTTACTTAGATCTTTGACAGGTTCCCAACAAGTGATATCATAGCTTTCTGAATAAACGACGGGGAGTTTTTTATTTAGGTGGAGCAAATCACTTTGAAAATCGTTCGACGGCTTTATTTGAAAATAAAGATCCAATCTTTATCATTTGGATTTGCTTTCAATAATTGTTTTCCACATTGCTTTGTTGGGATTGCTGGAAGAGATGGTCGGGAATAGTCAATCTGCGGTGAAATCCGTGAATCATCATCCGACAAAGATTGAAGTGGTGAAGTTTGACGACACAAACAGTTTTGACATGTGGAGATGCGAGGTGATGGATGCGCTGACGGCATCAAACCTCAAAGATGTTCTGCTTTTGGAGAAAACCAGAGGAGACTTCTGTAAAGGACTGAGACAGGATGAATAGGGCGGCATGTGGTGTCATAAAATCTTATTTAACACAAGATATAAATTATGATGTGATGATCGAGACTTCAGCGAAGAATATATGAGAGATCCTTGAAAGCAAGTACTTGATAAAGAGCATAGAGAATCTCTTGCACATGAAGATAAGGTTTTAAAGGCTCGATGGTAGTAATAAAGGGCGTCCGATGCAATAACCTATATTACTTGAAGAGTAGTACGGTTATAGGGTAAGTGGCGACTTCTGTCTGATGATGATTGTACACGGCATTGGCACGTGAGGCTCAGACATAAATGTGAAAAGCCTTTACAAGCTCTAGCAAAGTAAGGTTTGTTGTAAAGTGCCAAGACCTGCAAGTTGAAATTTTGTGAACATTGCGTCATCGATAAGAAGATCAAGGTGAAATTTGACACCGTGATTTAGTGCACCGAGAGGATTCTTGACTATATTCACACAGATGTTTGGGGACCTACCAAGACGGTATCTATTGGAGGTATCCACTATTTTGTATCTTTTATAAATGATTACTCTAAGTGATGTTTGGTATATAGCATGAGGCACAAAGGAAAAGTCCTGGAGTTGTTTATAGAGTGAAAAAGAAATATGAAGAAGAATACGAGAAGAAAAATCAAAATTCTCCGTTCAGATAATGGTGGAGAGTATACCATAGATTCTTTCCTACATTATGCCGCGATGAGGGCATAAAGAGATACTTCACTATAAGAGAAATACCGCAACAAAATAGGGTGGCCAAAAAGATGAACAAAAACTTGATGGAAAAGGTTCATTGCATGTTACCCAATGCTGGATTATCAAAATCCTTTTGGGTTGAGACATTAGCGTATGCTTGCCATCTTGTTAACAGGTTGTCCTCATCTGTGATAGGAGAAAAACTCTTTGAAAGTTTGGTTGGGAAAAGTTAATTAGGATTATGACTCGCTTCGGGTATTTAGTGTTGGCCCAAAGGCCTTCCACCCTAGTTTTGATGATGATTAACTCATGTAGTTATGTTTACTAATATTCTTGTGTTTTTAGTCTCAGATCTTATAACAAGATGTTAGTTTGGTGATAGCTTCAACAAGAGGTGTTTGGAAGCTTCACAAGTGATTCCAGGGCTCAAGCTTCAAGATCACTCATTGCCTAGCCCATGGATGGAATTTTGGATCGGGTCTACTTGAAGATGGAGATCGTCAAGAAGACTTAGGTATCTATAATTTAGATAGTGTGTTTAGATCCATTTGTAAAGCTTAGTATAGTTGATATGCTCAAGTGCACAAACACACACGTTTTATGTTTGGTTTTTGGTTTTCATGAATAGTTGATCAAAACAAGTTTAATTGATATATGTATAGTTGTTTCATTCTATACATGCCTGCTTAACTTTTAAACAAACTTATTTTGACTTCTCTATTCATGTGTTGAAAAATCAAGTTTGATAAAATACAAGTTTTGGTTTTTGGTAAAAATGATAAGACACAAAAATAGTTCATATTGATTGATATTTGAGCCAAACTTTTTATCACATGTTTATGTATCAATGCAAAATGATAAAACTATTTTTGGGTATTTTTAAAAAAGACTTAAAAGATTTTAGAATTATTTTAACATGTGTTTTCTGCCCCAGAACAGTGGCTGACAGGCCAGGACGGCCGACCGCACGGGTCGACCGTACCAAGGGCCGGTCGACCCTTGCGGTCGACCGACGTGCACAAGCTTGTGCACGTTTGGCAGTCACAGGGACGGTCGGCCGGGCGGCCGACCGGACCTGAGAGCAGTGCTCTCTGTTTATTTCGGTCGGCCGGGCGGTCGACCAGTTTGCTCCAACGGTTGGATTTTTGACCGTTGGCAGTCGGCCGGCCGGCCGACCGCTAGGCCTATCAGGCTGCCAGATCAGCCTAACGGCTAGTTTCTGTTTTGGCCTATAAATACCCCATCTCTTCATGGTTTTAACCAAGATTTTCAAGAGCAAAAATTCTTACTTTTCTGAAGTGTTTTACAAGTTTTCAAAAAGAGTTTTAAGTGCCAAAAGATCCATCTTATTTGTTTTTAAGTGTTTTGTTATTTTCAAAGAAAACAAGTTTTTTGGGAATTGATTTCTTGTTCTTTATTTCTATATCAATTTGGTATTTTCCCAAGAGATTTTCTTTGATCAAAACACTTTATTTTTCACACTTGAGCTTATCTTCTATCCTATTCTATTTAGGATCTTTGTTTGTGAAAAAAGGAAAGAGGTTTGTGGTTGAGATATACCACTTATTGTAAACCCCTTGATTTCTTGTATCCCTCTTGGTGAGGTTGATTTGGGTTGGTGTTTGCTCCCTCTTTGGTAGAGGTTGAGATTGTGGTTTGCTCCCTCTAGTGAGAGGTGGAGATTTGGTTTGTAACCCTCTTCGGTAGAGGTGTTGATTGGTTGTTGTATTGGCTACGGGCCTACCCCTCGGTTGTGAGGCGGTGTTTGAGAGAGGAGTTCGGTACTCCCTTTGTTGTAACAAATCCTCCTCGGTGGAGGTTCCCTCGGTGGGAGATAGTGGATTGGAAATCCTTCACGGTGGTGAAGGCGGGGATGTAGAGTTAGGTGCTCGAACCTCGAAACATATCTTTGCCTTTGCGTTTGATCCATTGTCTCTCAACTCTCTCTCTCATTTATTTGTGCAAAGCATCATTCATTATTCATATCATACATTGCTTGCATTGTACCTTGCATATTTCATATTGCTATATCTTGTGTATGCTTGGTTCTTTGTGTGTGCCTCACTTATACTTAACCACAAGAGCTTCACATAGCACCTCAACCCATTCAAGGGGAATCAAGAGGAGTTAGTCCAGAGCCCTTCACGGGGAATTCGGCTACACTTGTGTGTTGTATTAAGTGTGATGCAAAATTTGCATTAGCTTCCGCATTTAGAGCATTTAGTTTCTAGATTAGCACTTTCACCTATTCACCCCCCCTCTAGGTGTGCTTTCAATTGGTATCAGAGCCTACGCTCCTGATACTTAGGCTTAACATCCTAGGAGTGAGATCCATTTATTTGCTAATCTCTTGTTTGCATTTGCTTGTTTGCACACATATAGTTTACCATGGACTTCATGACTCCACCTATGTATGATGCTTCAAACATTCTTGTTTGGAAGACTAGGATGTCCATATACCTCCAAACCCTAAGCTTACATGTTTTCCTTGCGGCCACCAAGAAATGCTATCTTGGTAATCGCAATCATATAGGGGTTAATGCACAAGCCCTTGAGGCCATTAGAAGCAAATTATCTAAAGATCATCTTATACGTGTTTCTAACATTGATTCCGCCTTTGCAGTGTGGAATTTGCTGACAACCACAACCACCTTCGAGCTTCAAATGCCAATTCAACCGGAGGAGTCTAGTGGAGAATCCGATTCTCAATGCTTAATGGTCCAAGGGAATGACTCCCTTGAGGTACATTCGGAACCCCACTTAGATTGTCATGATAGTGCTAGTTCTTCATGTAATGAGAATATTGATCCCCATGCTTTGAATGAAGACTGTCTATTGTTTGTGAAAAACTAATTGAAAAATATAATGTTTTGAAAAAGAAAAGTCTAGGCATTAATAATGAAAATAAATTTTTCATTGCTAGACTTGATATTGTTTTGCAAGAGAAAGAGGAGATTGCTAATGAGAGGGATTCATTAAAATCTCAACTTGATCTTGCACTTAAAGAAAATAAGTCTTTAAAATCTAAAAATGATTGTGAAACTCTTTTGAAGAAAAATGAAATTTGTCTTCGAAAGTTGATTTTGTTTTAAAAGAGAATGTTGCTTTGAAAAACAAAATTATTTCTATTTCAAATGATTTACATGTTTGTTTAAAGAAAAATGATGCTTTGCAAAATAAAATTGATGTACATGTTTGCCATGCTAGGGTAGTTCCATCTAGCACACCCATTGCATGCCACACTTCTTCTTTGATTAACAATGATATATCCATGCTTAAGAAGAGTGTTGATTGTTTGGGCTCCACTTTGAGCCAATGTGTAGTGGGTCATACACGCTTGGAATCTTTGTTTCGAAAGAAACAAGTTCCATCTTTTCATGCACACCCTCCACGGCATATACATGCTCCTCACGGACACCATCACATTATGTATGCTCATGTGTACACTTGTACACATTGTGGACGTATGGGCCACCTTTCTAAATTTTGCTTTGATAGATTACATAATGTAAATTTAGCAAATAAATTTGTTTGGGTTAGAGAAGGTTCTAACCCCTATAGACCCAAGAAGATATGGGTACCAAAGACCACCCCTCCTCTATTTGATGTAGGTGTGGGCTCTCACATGACGTGAGAGTATAGGTACCTTGGAGTGGATGCGTTCCGTGCTTAAAGAGAACCTTTTTGGATGCATCACTTTCAAGGGATATTTGGTGGAAGGACCACCTCGTTTTGGAGACTAGAGAGGTGCCTCATCGGTTTTGGTATAAATTTCTAACTCCTTATTATTATGTACATGCTAGTTCATTTATCATATTCATAGCATGTTCATGTTTTATATTTTGATGTGCTTCATGAGGTAATAACATGCTTAGATGTAGTTTTTATCAATACTTGTATTATACATGTACAAATAGAGAGCTACATTTGTTTTACATATGATTGCACTTCATGCTCATTTGTACTCACTATATGCATATGTATAGACTAGTCTTGATGATTCTCATTTATACATGCTTTGCCAATTTTTATGCTTTACTTCATGTATATGTATTTTGAATTCAAAACTAATAAAATATACATGTATACCCGTGAGTCTCTTGCCTTCATGCAAATACATTTGATAGACTCTTTTATGTTTGGGATATGTATGTGTATTGTTAGTTTTGGATAAATCATACATATACCATGAAGATTAGTGTTTTTATGAAAAATATTTTTGATGTGTTTGATATCATGTTTCATTTGTGCTTCAATGACTATTTTCATAAAAATGCTATTTACATGATCTTTTAACACTCACATTTTCATTTATTTATTCATGACTTAGTTTCATGATCATTTTGAGCTTTATAGACCATGAGTAATTAAATCTTTATGTATTTAGTTATGTTTTATGACAAACATATGATTTGATGTATTTGAAGGATCTTTAAGTAGTTTTTCAAAATCATTTTATACTAGTTATTTATTCTTCAATAAGTTTATGAGATATACTCATGATCCTACTTTTTATGGGTAAAATCTTTTGTACTCTCAAGATTTGATACTTCATGATTTGAATATTAGTTTAAATGTTAGTTTTTGTCAACACTGGGATTTATACTTGTACATATTATGGGCCACAAATAAATCTATATATGTTTGAGCTTGATTGCTTATTTGAACCAATTAGATGTGCTAGTATAGTCTAGTTTTGATGATTCATACATTTTAACTTGTATTCTCATTTTTGGTTTTGTTGTGTGTTTATTTATTTAACTTCATGTATATGTCTATTTTATCCAAATTATTGTTTATACATATACATCCTTTTTGAGCCACGTGCCTTCATGCATATATCTTAGTGGACTCGTTGTGTTTGGATATGTATGTATACTTTAGTTTGTATAGGACATACATATACTTTGAAGATTAAATAAGTTTTGATGTTTCCATGTTTCAAGGAATTTTGAGCTTAATTGAATATTTTCATAATCATGATTCTCACATTTTATTTATACACTCATATTTATATCTTGCTCATGTTTTTGTTTTCATAAGTCATATTTATGCTTAATTGAATTAGAATGTTGATTATCATGTGGACTTCATGTTTTATGAAAAACTATTTTGTTTTTATTTCTTACTTGAAGGATTTCGTACTAGTTAACAAACTTTCCATTTTAACTAGTTCGTAGTCCTCATTGTGTTATGAGTTATACCATGCTTCTATTGTTGTTTCAATTAGTATCATTGAACCCTTTCAATTGGTATCAATCTAGATCATTTTTGTATACTCATATGTTTGTGTGTATGAATGCTTTCAATTCTTATGGTATCAATTTCTATTGGTATCTAATTATTCATACATATGTGTTTTAGTTGTGCCTACTATATTCTTATATGTTAGAGCACAAGATATTGTTTATGCTTAGTTTGAAAAATTAATGATTATCCTATTTCAATTGATTTATTTTTCAATTGGTATCTTATTTCAAGTCTACGCATATGTTTAGTTTGTATTTCATAAAGGGGAAGAAAATTTGATTTTGTCTTTAATTGGTATTTGATTCCCACTCCCTTGCTTTATGGTAAAATATAGTTTCAAATTGGTATCATATGCTTAAAAGAAAATACTCTCTTTTGATATCAAGATGTTTATGTGTTAAGTTGGTATCTAAATTTTGTTTTAAGAAATATTCAATAGTTTTGATTTATATTGCCTATATGCAAGGAGAGCTTAACATCTCTTCTACATATAGATTCATGTTGAGTGTATCTTATATTGAGGAGCTTGATAACTCTTCCTTATGTGATACACGTGTGTAGGGGAGCTTCACATCTCTCCTTATGCATTACATAATATGTGTTATGTGAATTGGAGCTTATCATCCCTTCTTCATGTAATGCATATATGTAGGGAAGTTAACTTAGCGTCTTCCTCTTCATGAATGTATATCGCATATATCATTTATTAATTGTTTCTTGTTCACTTTAAATTGGTATCAAGATGTCCTTCATTGATATATAAGTTTCAATTGGTGTCATATTTGAGTGTACATATTATGATTTGTTATTTACCCCTTATTTATATTACTTTTGTTTTAGACAAAAAGGGGAGAAAAATTTCTTGTTTTTGATTTGGCTTTAACCCCTTTATTGATGATTGAAAAAAAGGGGGAGAAAGATTTTGAGTTTATAGAGTTTATATGCATGTATATGCATGTTTACGTTTTTGCATATATGATATTTTAATTGGTATCTAGATGTTTTGTTTAGAATATATCTCATTTGGTATCTAGAGCCTTTATTGTTTATGCATTATCATTCATGCATATTATTGTTTATTTGTTATTTGTTTATGCATGAGTTAACGGGGAGCTTCTTTGAAGCTTAACTTTAATCCATGCATATATAACTCTATGAGTTTTGTCATCATCAAAAAGGGGGAGATTGTTCGCCCAAAGGCCTTCCACCCTAGTTTTGATGATAACTCATGTAGTTATGTTTACTAATATTCTTGTATTTTTAGTCTCTGATCTTATAACAAGATGTTAGTTTGGTGATAGCTTCAACAAGAGGTGTTTGGAAGCTTCACAAGTGATTCCAGGGCTCAAGCTTCAAGATCACTCATTGCCTAACCGTGGATGGAGTTTTGGATCGGTCTACTTGAAGATGGAGATCGTCAAGAAGACTTAGGTATCCATAGTTTAGATAGTGTGTTTAGATCCATTTGTAAAGCTTAGTATAGTTGATATGCTCAAGTGCACAAACACACACGTTTTATGTTGGTTTTTGGTTTTCATGAATAGTTGATCAAAACAAGTTTAATTGATATATGTATAGTTGTTTCATTCTATACATGCCTGCTTAACTTTTAAACAAACTTATTTTGACTTCTCTATTCATGTGTTGAAAAATCAAGTTTGATAAAATACAAGTTTTGGTTTTTGGTAAAAATGATAAGACACAAAAATAGTTCATATTGATTGATATTTGAGCCAAACTTTTTATCACATGTTTATGTATCAATGCAAAATGATAAAACTATTTTTGGGTATTTTTAAAAAAGACTTAAAAGATTTTTAGAAATATTTTAACATGTGTTTTCTGTCCCAGAACAGTGGCTGACAGGTCAGGACGGCCGACCGCACGGGTCGACCGTACCAAGGGCCGGTCGACCCTTGCGGTCGACCGACGTGCACAAGCTTGTGCACGTTTGGCAGTCACAGGGACGGTCGGCCGGGCGGCCGACCGGACCTGAGAGCAGTGCTCTCTGTTTATTTCGGTCGGCCGGGCGGTCGGCCGGTTTGCTCCAACGGTCGGATTTTTGACCGTTGGCGGTCGGCCGGCCGGCCGACCGCTAGGCCTGTCAGGCTGCCAGATCAGCCTAATTGCTAGTTTCTATTTTGGCCTATAAATACCCCATCTCTTCATGGTTTTAACCAAGATTTTCAAGAGCAAAAATTCCTACTTTTCTGAAGTGTTTTACAAGTTTTCAAAAAGAGTTTTAAGTGCCAAAAGATCCATCTTATTTGTTTTTAAGTGTTTTGTTATTTTCAAAGAAAACAAGTTTTTTGGGAATTGATTTCTTGTTCTTCATTTCTATATCAATTTGGTATTTTCCCAAGAGATTTTTTTTGATCAAAACACTTTGTTTTTCACACTTGAGCTTATCTTCTATCCTATTCTATTTAGGATCTTTGTTTGTGGAAAAAGGAAAGAGGTTTGTGGTTGAGATATACCACTTGTTGTAAACCCCTTGATTTCTTGTATCCCTCTTGGTGAGGTTGATTTGGGTTGGTGTTTGCTCCCTCTTTGGTAGAGGTTGAGATTGTGGTTTGCTCCCTCTAGTGAGAGGTGGAGATTTGGTTTGTAACCCTCTTCGGTAGAGGTGTTGATTGATTGTTGTATTGGCTACGGGCCTACCCCTCGGTTGTGAGGCGGTGTTTGAGAGAGGAGTTCGGTACTCCCTTTGTTGTAACAAATCCTCCTCGGTGGAGGTTCCCTCGGTGGAGATAGTGGATTGGAAATCCTTCACGGTGGTGAAGGCGGGAATGTAGAGCTAGGTGCTCGAACCTCGAAATATATCTTTGCCTTTGCGTTTGATCCATTGTCTCTCAACTCTCTCTCTCTCATTTATTTGTGCAAAGCATCATTCATTATTCATATCATACATTGCTTGCATTGTACCTTGCATATTTCATATTGCTATATCTTGTGTATGCTTGGTTCTTTGTGTGTGCCTCACTTATACTTAACCACAAGAGCTTCACATAGCACCTCAACCCATTCAAGGGGAATCAAGAGGAGTTAGTCCAGAGCCCTTCACGGGGAATTCGGCTACACTTGTGTGTTGTATTAAGTGTGATGCAAAATTTGCATTAGCTTCCGCATTTAGAGCATTTAGTTTCTAGATTAACACTTTCACCTATTCACCCCCTTCTAGGTGTGCTTTCATTTAGTTATCCGACCTGTTATCATGTCAAGGAAGACATGTTGGGCTTGAGAGTGAGGAAATGAGTAGGATTCAAGCAATGAGTAAGACTACAAAATTGGGATCCAAAAGACATGAAGTTTATCTTGAGCAGAAATGTCACCTTTGAAGGGGCTTCAATGGTGAAGCCTACGAACTCTCAGCAGGTGGAGAGTGAGAAGACCAACAAAATATCACAGCAGGTAGAGAGTGATGCTACTCCACAACTTCTAGGTAAAATATTATCATTTGAGATCACACCTGAGGTGGCACGGGTGGTGATCATGTAACCGATTAGGATGTTAAGGATGATGAGAATGAAGGACAGATTATGAATGATGTCCAAGAATCCATTACAGTTGGAAGAGCCTGGAGAAATTCATGTAATCTCAGTTGACTCATTACTAACATGATCATGGACTATGCTCTCCCAGTCATTGAGGAGGCGATCCAAGTCTACATATAGAAAATCTAAAATCAGACCAGATTTCAAGATGTGAAAGGATGCCATGATGAAAAAGATGAATTCTCTACACAAGAACGACATTTGAGAACTCTCACAGTTACCCAAGGGAAAGAAGGTGATTGGTTGTATGTAGGTATTTACAAAAGAAACAGAGATCTCTAGATAGTGATATTGTACGCTCTAAGGTCAGATTGGTAGCTAAAGGCTAGCACAACGAGGAGGCATTGACTGCAATAAGGTATTCTCACCTGTTGTGTGACACTCGTCTATTCAGATTTTGTTGGCACTGGTGGCACGGTATGAGTTGGAGCTTGATCAGCTCAATATGAAGACCGCCTTTATTCATAGCGATCTTGAAGAGAAGATCTATATGTCTCAGCTGACGGGGTTCAAGACCGCAAGAAAGAAAAATATGATATGCAAGTTGAAGAAATCGCTTTATGGATTAAAGTAATCACTAAAGCAGTGGTATAAAACATTTTGACAGCTTTATAAGAGTCAAGAGGTACACACGAATTCATAACGACCCATGTGTGTATTATAAAAAGCTACAGGGTAGAGAGTACATCTATCTGTTGTTGTATATGGATGATATGCTCATCGCATCTAAGAGCAGATCCGCGATTGAGGATTTGTCCGAATTAAGGATGAAGGATCTTGGTGAAGCGAAAAAGGTGCTTGACATGGAGATTGAGTGAGAAAAAAAAAGTGGCAAGCTTTGTTTGATACAAAAGGGGTATTTGAAGAAGATAATTCAGAAATTCAATATCAACGGCAACACAAAGTCTATTAGTACACCATTG
Organism: Agave tequilana; assembly: GCA_038442645.1. NCBI lineage: Eukaryota > Viridiplantae > Streptophyta > Magnoliopsida > Asparagales > Asparagaceae > Agave > Agave tequilana. The sequence goes on along the minus strand of JAVJIF010032405.1, from coordinate 92,363 downwards.
GCCCCTCATTTCAAATTGAAAAATATAATGTCTCCTACGACTGTTGAAGAGCGTGACTATATGACTCACGCACCCTATGCTAGTACGGTTAGTAGTTTAATGTATGCAATGGTGTCTGTACAAGGCTTGAACTATCACAAGCTATCTCAATGGTTAGTAGATACATACACGATCCCGAAATGTGTCATTGGGAGGTAAAGTGGATTCTACGGTACATCAAAGGAACCATAGACGTTGGTTTAGAGTTCGAGAACAGGTAAGTAGGAGTGTACCGGTCGATAATTTTGACTAAGCAGGAGACCTCAACAAACGCCTGTTACAACGGGGTATGTGATTATATTGGCCCAAGCACCAGTGAGTTAGCGCTCTATTTACATTCTATTGTCGCATTGTTTACTAAAGAAGCCAAGTATATGGCCATGATGAAGGCTACGAAGGAGGCAATTGGCTTCAAAGATTGCTCGACAACTTGTTGATTGATCAAGATCTATTGAATATCCACTGTGATACCTGTAGTGCGATCTACTTAGCAAAGAAGCAAGTTTTTCATGCAAGGATGAAGTATATTGACATCAACTTTCACTTTGTTTGGGAGGTTTTTTGATGAAGGTGACATCAAAGTGAAGAAGATTCACATGAAGGAGAATCTTGTGATATGCTTACCAAAGTTGTTCCAGCAGTGAAGTTCGGGCATTGCAAGAAATTACTCCATATTCTTATAGTCAATTGAGCTCGGTGGAGCTTATTTGATAAACTATAGACGGCTTAATTCCTTGGGCAGAGGGTACATAGGCAATCATATTGGTGCAGCCTCGTAGAGTTGACATGGTGCTTTATTGTGTTCGGCTCAGATTTGAGAAATTTTCACCTAAGTGGAGAATTATGAGGAGAGAATGTAAAATCTTGTTGATAGAGTTTTCTAACTCATTGGAGAAGATAGACTAAAGTTTAGAGTTCAACAACGTGCCAAGAAGTAAGTATACAGTCGAAGACAATGGCCTAGTCAACCAGCCATGCACAGATGTGCACATTGGGAAAATGAGTTGTGGTGGTCGAACGCGCCAGAGGCGATCTGCACTTTTGGAGAAAGGAGATATGCACATCAATGCACCGCTCGGTCGAACGCTACAACACCTTTCTCCCAAAGTGCACGTTTGTGCACGGCCAGTCGATTGGGCTGTCGACTAGGACCGGGCCACTGTCTTCGGTCATGTGCTGACTTTTTGGCACGTCGTTGAACTCCAAAATCTACGCTATCTTCTCAATGAGTTAAAAACTCTACAAATAAGATTTTATACTCTTTCCTCACAATTGTGCTGAACAAGCAAATACAAGCATGATCCCGATAGAGATCATTGGGAGGCAGTAAAGTAGATTCTACAGTACATTAAAGATACCATCATGTGCCCTATACTAGCGCGGTTGGTAGTTTAATGTTTGCAATGGTGTATACGAGGTCTGATCTGTCACAGGCTATCTCAATGGTTAGAAGATACATGCACGAACTCGGAAAAAAGGTAAGTGGTATCAGAGCTTTTCGGGTAAACGATGGGGAGCTTTGTTCGGGTATAGCAAATCGCTTTGGAAACTGTTCGACGGTTTCGTTTGGAGGTTAAGATCCAATCTTTATCTATTTGGATTTATTTTCACTAATTATTTTCCACATTACTTTGTTGGACTTGTTGGAAGAGATGGTCGAGAATAGTCAATCTGCGATGAAATTCGTGACTCACCATCCCAAAAAGATTGGCGTGGTAAAGTTTGATGGTACGAACAATTTTGACATCTGGAGATGCGAGGTGATGGATGAGCTGACGTCATCAAAAATCGAAGATGCTCTACTTTTGGAGGAAAGATCAGAGGAGACTTCTGTAAAGGACTGGGATAAGATGAATAGGGCAGTGTATGGCATCATAAGATCTTATTTAATACAGGATATAAAGTATCATATGATGACCGAGACTTCAACGAAGAAGATATGGGAGATTCTTGAAAGCAAGTACTTGAGAAAGAGTATAAAGAATCGCTTGCACTTGAACATGAGTCTTTATCGCTTCCAATTAAAGAACAGTATCTCGATCGGTGAACACATAAATAATTACACGAAGCTTCTTGCAAATTTAATCAATGTGGATGTAGTGATCGAAGAGGAGGACAAGGCGTTAATTCCATTGAGTTCTCTTCCAGATGAGGACTACAAGACATTCGTCCTTACTTTAATCAACTTTAAACAATCCATTGGCTTTAATGAAGTTTCTTATGTTGTTGTAAATTATGAATTGAGAAGGAAGAATAAAGAGTTTTTCAATAATACATCGGCAGAAGTATTGACAGGAAGAGGCTAGAGTTCCAGTCAAACAAGCAAAGGTGATCGTGGTAGATCAAAGTCCAGAGCTGATTTCAAAGATTTGAAGAAGAACCAGTGTGTCTTCTGCAAAGAGTTAGGATATTGAAAAGTTGATTGCCCAAGGATCAAAGATAAGAAGACGAAGTTGAAACCCGAGGTAAATCTACACAGGTGGTCAGTAAACAAGCTGGTGGTACTTTACAGGCAGGTGGATCGGACTCAGACTCAATAGTATTCTCGTTTTTAGTCACTACTCCTACTGTAAGCTACTCAGGTGATTCTAAGTGGTTACTAGATACAGGTGCTACTTATCATGTGTATCCCAAGAATTGATTTTCTAATTTTGAGAAACTAGATGGTTGTTCCATTGTCATGGGTGATGATCGTTCATGTAACATGAAAGGGATAGGTATAATCATTATCAAGATGTTTTACAGGATTGTGCAGGAACTGAGGGAAGTGACATATGTATCTCAATTGAAGAAAAATCTTATCTCTGTTGGTACCTTGAAAGTATCGGGTCTTGAGATATCTGTTACAGATGGTGTTCTCAAAATGGCTAGAGGCTCGATGGTAGTATTGAAGGGCATCTGAGACAATAACCTATACTACTTGAAGGGTAGTACGGTTACAGGACAAGTGGCGACTTTTATCAGTTCAGATGATGATTGTACACGGCTTTGGCACATGAGGCTTAGACATACTAGTGAAAAAATCTTTACAAGCTCTAGCAAAGTAAGGTTTGTTGTGAAGTGCTAAGACCTGCAAGGACCTGCAAGTTAGAATTTTGTGAACATTGCGTCATTGGAAAGAAAACCAAGGTGAAATTCGGCAACACGATTCACTGCACCGAGGAGATTCTTGACTATATTCACAAAGATGTTTAGGGCCTACCAAGATGGCATCTATTGGAGGTAAGCAATAGGTTGTGTCTTTTATAGGTGATTACTCTAGTCAATGTTGGGTATATACCATGAGGCACAAAGGGGAAGTCCTAAAGTTGTTTGTGGAGTGAAAAAAAAATATGGAGAAGAATAGGGAAGGTAGATTAAGCTACTTGATTGGTAGTGAAAATTGCATAATTGTCATCATACTTACTATCACATTTTCACATTTATTCATATAATGATGCACATTTATTATATTTTGTTATTTAATGTGTGCAGGCCTTGAGTTCTGAATTAAATAAAGAATTAAAGCTTAATGAAGCCCAAAAGCCCAGATCCAAGCCCAAGTCCAGGCCCAAGTGCAAAAGTGCAAATCCAAATGACAAAAGTGCAAATATACAAGGGCTAAAGTTGCAAATATTAAAGAAGAGGGAAGGATAGACTTCTATCCAACCCTAAACACTTGCAAGATGAGGATAAAAGCCAAAGAAGAGAGTGCAAAGATAAGGAAATTCGTGGATGAAAGATTTGGGATATTTGAGATCAAGATAACTTGATTTCTAAGTTATCTCGAAATCCTAAGATAAAGAGCCAGGATCAACCTTCCAGAAACAAACGCCCAGATGGACGGATCAGGAGAGGCCACGCGCCAAAGCGCGTGGCCAACCGACACCAGAGAGCCGCGGAAACGCGGCCCAAGCCGCGCGGCAGTTTAGATGAGATCACGTACCAGATTTCGTGTACAGGTTTATCCAGGACTCTTCTCCCTTCTGCACCTATAAATACCCCCTGCAGTGCAACGTACAGAGGAGGCAGAGACTATTAGGGTTTTCTTTTAGCCATTGTTCTTTAAATTTCTGCAATATTGTAATTTTCATTTCATGCACGTTGTGGAGAAGAAGGAGCTTTGTAATTGGAAGATTATTCTGCAATAAAGGTTACCTTTTTCTCATTTCTTTCATTATCTTTTGAGTTATTTTTATTCTCTGTGATCTGTTCTGGTTTTCTTTTTCTTTGCTTCTTTGCAATCTGTCTTATTAAACAACATAAAAAAATAAATAAATTGAAAAGATAAAAAAAATGATGAACTAATTTCCTCTAGTGGTTTGCTGAGATTCTTAAAGCAACCCTAGAGCAGTTAAGCTTTGATCGGATTTATGACCATCTCTAGAACCCTAGGTTTAATAATTACTTTTCTTGAAGATTAAACAGATAACTAGACTTCTTAATCTAGGTTGCATATTTAAAAGACTCTTCATGACTTCAAACTTAAAAACTAGGACAGCCTAAATTTAAGATTATTCTTTTCTTAAGCTGTACCTAGATGTTAGGTTGGACCATAGTTTAGTTTTTAATAATGTAACTTAGTTAGAATCTTGTATTGGTTTCTCTTGCTTGAATTATTCATAATAACCTAGGGTGAATTACTTACATCTCAATATGATGATCAATCTCCTTAACTTGCAATAGGGTTGTGGTAGAAGATCAGCAAAACCACATCTTTCATATCATATATCTCAAATCTAATCTCTTTTCTCTTATTTTGAAGATACAGAGGAATCGGGTCGAAAAGCTTGCATCGCATCCTTCCCTGAGGATCACGACCCGCTTGAGCCCTTGCTACAGCGGATTCGCATTGAGACTAAGAAATCTACACTTCATTCTTTTTATTCACAAATTCTTAAATTTCTCAATCAAAATTTTGGCGCCGTTGCCGGGGAAGGAACGGCACGATTTCCTCAACTAATCATTTTTTATTCTTTCTGTTTGCAGATACAGAGAACAGGAAAACAAAGCAGGAGCGAGGACACATAGCAACTCTGTGCCTCTGCCCTCAAAGGCAGAGCATCAGAGCCTACTTATTTGCCGCGGATACGCGGCAAGAGCCGCATTTCCGCGGCAATAGTAGTTCACTACTGATCAAAATTTCTGCAGGTTGCTCAGAATTGCAAAATTGCTTACTGTTGTGATTAAATTTCTCTGTGATCACTCTGCAACTGCTAATTAATAACATTAACCCATTTGTTGATAATAAAAAAAAAACTAGACTCTTGCATTTAGGGCACGTGTCTATTTTATTTTTTTAATTCTGTTGAAGAGTGCTGGCGACAAGGTACGTTTGCATAGCATATAGATTAGGAAACACTCTTGGTTGATTTACTGCTTTCTTGAGTGATTACTTTTCTACAGCTTTACACGTACACAAAAACATCTTAAGGTCATAACCCATAAACAAGATAAGGTGGGGATTTCATCACCCTTCCTTGGCCCACAAATCATATCCGTCACACTCACAACCCTAACCTTAAGTAAAATTTGACTAGACGTTGGCCCTAGGTTAACTCGGACTCAATAGGAGATTGACCGAAGGAGGAAAATTGTTCGAAATTAACTCTTGTCAAATCGGTGTCTAGGCAGGGGATTGAGGGCCGAAAGCCCAAAGAACGGTGGTTATTTAATTAAGGAACGTCTCTGACGGAAAACCTCCCACCGGTCTTGCCACCTACCTGGCCGATTAGCTTGTGGTTAACGTCGACAGTAGACCTCCTAAGGACAGTCTAAAGTTAGGAGTCGTCTAGGTCAAGGCTTACCCTAGATTAGGATTTTGATTGTTTTTCTGTTTTATTGATTGATTGGGTGAACTTGTTTGCTGATTGTGCATGTCCGCTTGGTCGAGAGACCCACTTACATCCAGGCTAACTAGAACTAGTTCACCACCCGAGCTCAAGCCCGACTCACACATGGCACAACCGCCATCACTCCAAGAGAGGATCTATCCTATCAGGACCTCTCTTCCCTCTTGCATCAAGCTTAACGATGAAGGTGTTGACCCATTTGAGCTTAAGCCACAATACATCAACACCCTTCCTAAATTCCATGGGTTGGAATCCGAGGACGCATACTTCTTCATAAGGGAATTTGAGGAAGTATGTCTCATGATGAATATTCCTAAGTTAGGAAAAGATGACATCAAACTTAGGTTTGTCCCCTTTGCTTTGAAGGATTTAGCAAAGAAATGGCTATACAGTATAGAGGTTGGTTCTATATCTTCTTGGGATAATTTTGTTAAGGCATTCTTAAAGAAATTTTATCCCGTTCACAAGACTGCATTGATTAGGAAGAATATCCTACAGTTTAAGCAGACAGCCAATGAGCCTTTTTGGAAATATTTCGAACGTTTCAAGGACCTCCTTGCCCAATGTCCTCACCATGGGATAGAGAAATGGCGACTTTGCCAAGTTCTATATGATGGATTAGAATATCAAACTAAAACATTGTTAGAATCCATGTGCCAAGGAGGATTTATGAAAAAGAACGAAAATGAAGGATGGGAATTGTATGAGGAATTAGCTGAAAATACCATCCAATGGGAACCTACCCCGGAAAAATTTAGGACTAATGACCCTACTTCTTCTAAAGGAGGTATCCATTCCATTGAGGCCAATGTAGCAACTGATGCTCAGTTAGCTGCTGTTATGCGAAGACTGGAGGCTCTTGAAACAAAAGAGCCAGTCTCTGTGAACCAAGTCAGCCCAACATCTTCGGCGGGCTGTACTTATTGTCTAGATATGAACCATGTGTTCGAGGAATGTCCTGTCTTCATCGCGCATCAAAGCTTGCCCGAACATATGAGTGCGGCCTTCACAAGGCCCGCCAACAATCCTTATTCGCCCACCTACAATCCCGGTTGGAGAAACCATCCCAATTTTTCATGGCGCCCGAGCAACATTGAGCAGACTAGGCCCAAATTCTCCAACAATTTTCAAAATCCGCCCTATCAGCAGAGTTTTCCTAGTCAAAATCCTCCACCCTCTTTCCAATATTCACAAATGGAAACAAGGCTGTCCAACATGGAAAGAAAGGTGGACACCCTAGTTAAAAGCCACGACACGCTGGCTCAAGTCTTAACTAGGATAGAGATCCAGTTGAACCAGCAAGAGAGACAGAGGGGGACCCTACCGAGTCAACCATTGCCAAATCCTAGGAATCCTAGGCCAGCCAATGAAGCTCAAGACCCAAATCAGTGTCACATGGTTCATACACTCAGATCTGGGAAACAAGTTGATAATCAAGTATCCATGCCATTGGATCCATCTCACCCATTCATTCCATCTAGCTCCACTTCCATTCCATCTAGCTCCACTCCTTCTCCATCCAGCCCCAATGAAACTGAAGCTGAAAAGTCAGCAGGTCAGGTGCACCAGCCTATAGCTCCATTTTCAAATAGACTTAGAAGCAACAACAATGCACATATGGAGAAATTATTAGAGGTGTTCAATCAAGTTAGGCTCAACGTTCCACTTCTTGATGCAATCCAACAGGTCCCTAGTTATGCCAAATTCCTTAAGGACATGTGCACCAAGAAAAGAAAGACTAATGTGCTTAAGAAGGTTTTTCTAGCCACTAACATTAGTGAGCTATTGTCCAACCAGATCCCTATTAAGTATAAGGACCTTGGTTGCCCCACCATCTCTTGCACCATAGGTCGAGCCGAAATCAATCGAGCACTCCTCGATTTAGGAGCTAGCATCAATTTGCTCCCTTTCTCCGTATATCAACAACTTGGATTAGGTGAACTCAACCCGACCCAAGTCACTATTCAGTTGGCTGACCGCTTAATCAAAGTTCCTAAGGGAGAGATCAATGACGTTCTCATACGGGTGGGAGAATTCATTTACCCAGTCGATTTCATTGTCTTAGAGACACAACCTGTGTCTAATCCTAGGTCCCAAACTCCCGTCATCTTAGGAAGACCGTTCCTAGCAACCGCAAATGCAATCATAAATTGTAGAAACGGATCCATGAGACTGACTTTTGGGGATATGACCAAGGAAATCAATGTTTTTAACCTAGGTAAGCATCCCTACGATATGACCGACCAACCCTTTGAGGTTAACTTCATTGAGAACATGACGAGTGAGCATAATGAGGAGATCACACTTGAGTCAGAGGAAGAGGAAGATTTAGAAGCAAGTGATCTCAGCCTTGATGAGATCGAATGGGAATCAAATCTGAGTTCTATAGAGATAGGAGATTCTAGCTTAACTCCTCCACCCATCGAGCCAACTCCTTCTTTGAAATTAAAAGCCTTGCCTAAACATCTTAAGTACGCCTACCTAGGTGAACAAGAGACGTTACCGGTCATAGTTGCATCCAATTTGACTAATAGGCAAGAGGAAGACCTACTGGCAACCCTTAGGAGACATAGGGAAGCCATTGGTTGGACTATGGCAGATATCAAGGGACTGAGCCCTACGATAGTCCAGCATCGTATCCACCTAGAGGAAGGGGTTAGACCGAAGAGAGATCCAAAGCGTAGGCTAAACCCACTCATGCAGGAGGCTGTACACGCCGAAATAGTGAAACTGTTAGATAATGGGATCATTTATCCCATTTCCGATAGCGAATGGGTTAGCCCAATGCATGTGGTCCCTAAGAAGTCCAGCTTTACTGTGGTAGAGAACGACAAGCATGAGTTAGTGCAAACACGATTGCCTACCAAGGTGAGAGTATGCATAGACTACCGCAAGTTGAACGCAGCCACTAGGAAAGATCATTTTTCCCTCCCATTTATCGACCAAATGCTGGAAAGATTAGCCGGTCATGAGTATTACTGCTTCTTGGACGGTTATTCAGGGTATAACCAAATCCCTATAGCCCCGGAGGACGAAGATAAGACAACGTTCACGTGCCCATTTGGGACATTTGCCTACCGTCGAATGCCTTTCGGCTTATGCAATGCCCCCGCCACCTTCCAACGTTGTATGTTAAGCCTGTTTTCTGATATGGTCGAGCGTTTCCTAGAGATTTTCATGGACGACTTCTCCGTCTATAGGAATTCATTTGACCAATGTCTCCATCACTTGGAGCTAGTACTGAGTAGGTGCACCGAAAAGAACTTGACCCTCAATTGGGAAAAGTGTCACTTCATGGTGCAGCATGGGATTGTCCTAGGTCATGAGATATCTAGGGATGGGATTAAGGTAGACAAGGCCAAGGTGGAGATCATAGCCAAGCTTCCACTTCCACGATGTGTGAAGGACATTCGATCTTTCTTAGGACACGCTGGGTTTTATCGTAGGTTCATTAAGGATTTTAGCAAAATTGCTAGACCCCTTACAAACCTTCTAGCTAAAGACGTGTCCTTCATCTTTGATGATAGGTGCCATAGTGCGTGGGAGAAACTGAAAGTGGAACTTATCTCTGCTCCTATCATCTCACCTCCGGACTGGTCCAAGCCTTTTGAGATCATGTGCGATGTCTCAGATTTTGCGATAGGTGCTGTCTTAGGACAGCGTAAGGATAGCAAGCAGCACGTGATCTATTATTCGAGTAGGACGCTCAATGACGCCCAAATGAACTATACTACAACTGAGAAGGAATTCTTGGCACTAGTGTTCGCTTTGGAGAAATTCCGCCCATACCTACTTGGGACCAAGACCACGATTTTCACTGACCATTCTGCACTTCGATACCTTATGCTTAAAAAAGATGCGAAGGCCCGACTCATTCGTTGGATCCTTCTCCTTCAAGAATTCGATCTCGAAATTCGAGATAAAAAAGGTGTCGAAAATGTCGTAGTTGACCATCTCTCTCGTGTGCCAAACGCACCTTCTGACGAACTGCCCATCAATGACAATTTTCCCGATGAGCAACTTCTAGCCATCTCTAAGGAATCATGGTTTGCTGACATAGTGAATTACTTAGTCACAAACCAAACACCACCTAATTGGTCAAAACAGGATAGATACCGATTCTTGTCTCAAGTCAGGTATTACATGTGGGAAGATCCTTATCTTTTCAAATATTGTAGCGACCAAATCATTAGGAGATGTGTCCCCGACGAGGAAACTAGAAGTGTTCTATCTTTCTATCATGAGTTCGCTTGCGGTGGACACTTTGGTCCCCGCAAAACTGCCGAAAAGATCCTGCAAAGTGGCTTTTATTGGCCAACCGTGTTTAGAGACGCATTTGAGTATTGCAAAACTTGCGCAAGATGTCAAATGATAGGAAGAATTTCCAAACGAAATATGATGCCCCTAAATCCTATTCTAGAAGTAAAACTTTTCGATGTCTGGGGCATCGATTTTATGGGACCCTTCCCTAATTCGTTTGGGCACCAATACATCTTGTTGGCCGTAGACTACGTGTCAAAATGGGTTGAAGCTGTCCCTTGCAAGACAAATGACAACAAAGTTGTTGTCAAATTCTTGAAAGATAATATCATCTCACGCTTTGGAATCCCTCGAGCCATCATTAGTGATAATGGCACACATTTTTGCAATAGAACTTTTGAAGCTCTTATGCGAAAATATGTCATTACTCACAAGTTATCTACGCCCTACCATCCTCAAACTAGCGGACAGGTAGAAGTTTCTAATAGGCAAGTCAAGCTCATTTTGGAGAAGACTGTGAATCAGAATAGGAAGGACTGGTCCACCAAACTGGTGGATGCCCTATGGGCATATAGGACTGCCTTTAAGACGATTCTAGGAATGTCTCCCTACAGACTAGTCTTTGGAAAGGCTTGCCACCTTCCTGTTGAGCTAGAGCACCGGGCCCTATGGGCAATTAAGCAGCTAAATTTCGATCTAGAAAAGGCCGGTGAGCTTCGAAAATTGCAAATTTCTGAACTAGAGGAATTAAGGAATGAAGCATACGACAATGCGAAGATTGCGAAGGATAGAGTTAAGGTTTTTCATGACAAGTTCATCACTAGAAAAACGTTTGTCCAAGGACAAAAAGTTTTACTCTATAACTCTAGACTTCATCTCTTTCCTGGCAAGTTGAAGTCAAGATGGACAGGGCCCTTCATTGTTAAGACTGTGTTTCCACACGGAGCCATAGAGATCTACGACCCCAAAAATGGCAATGCATTCAAGGTAAATGGTCAACGTCTTAAAATCTTTTTGGAGTCAGTACCGGAATTAAATGCAGCCATGGGTCTTTTTGACTCACTGTATCGGTAACTATATCTTTCTGCCAGTTCATGCATCCATACATTTCATTCATACATTAGGGACAATGCATGAAACAAGTGTGGGGGAAGGGTATGTAATATATGTAAAAAAAAAATAAAAAATTAAAAAAAATTTTAAAAAAAAGAAAATAAAAAATATTATAAAAAGGACAATATTTTGACTTATCTTTTGAAAGAAATCTAAGTTAGTCTTAAGGATTAGGAAAATCATGATTATGATTTCTAAAAACTTGGTCAAAATAAATAAATTGTTTAAATTTTAGGTATAGGAGGAGAAATTGAATAATTAGTTAGTCTTAATTTTTACCTTAATGAAATGTGCATTCCTAGTACATATCTAGGATTCTAAGACAAAGACCTTGTGCCTCATAATAAAAAAAAATATCACCAATTAAGCTGGATACATGTGCCTCAAGAAGCATAAGTATTCATGCCTAAAGGTGAGTTCTAAATAAAAATAAAGTCCTTAGTTTTGTGGCCTAGTTCATTCGAATTTGAGTCCGCGGGGTGTTTTCTCACCTGGTGCCCTAAAGCCAACCGGTTTGGGAGCCACCGACTTTAAGTTCGCTACATGGGTGGATTAGAAAGCCTAAGAAAACTGAGAAATATTATACATGTATTAACACATCTATTAGTCAATTAGTTAGGTATGAGGGCCTCAAGAAGTCTTGATACTTATACGAAAGAAAATTAGATGAGTTATACATGCAAAAAAAAAATTATATTAACACATCTAATAGTCAATTAGTTAGGTATGAGGGCCTCAAGAAGCCTTGATACTTACATGAAAGAAAATTAGATGATGTTATAAAAATAATAAAGAGGCATGAGAGTCCAAGTTAAGGAATTCCTAGTAAAAATTCATAAGGATACATATGACTTAGGGTAACGAAAAAGACTATACAAACATTCAATTTGATCCTTACCTAAAATAAATAACAAATCACTTTATTAAGACTAAGTTTAAGAATGAATAAAAATGATAATCCTAAACTTATAGACTACTTAGTCTCTTCAAATATAATTCGAATATTCTCCTTTTATGGATTTTGTGGGTGTAATCCGCTGAAAACCCTCACGAGACAACACTCGTCCTCTAGGGTAACCTAGGGGTTTAACGGCTTGTTGAATATGCTAAGTGCAACCGTGATTCCTACGAAAGTGCGTTAGTTAGATTAGATTTTCTTTTCTTTTCTTTTTTTGATTTTTACTCGAGGACGAGCAAAAAGATAAGTGTGCGGGTGTGATTGGTAGTGAAAATTGCATAATTGTCATCATACTTACTATCACATTTTCACATTTATTCATATAATGATACACATTTATTAATATTTTGTTATTTAATGTGTGCAGGCCTTGAGTTCTGAATTAAATAAAGAATTAAAGCTTAATGAAGCCCAAAAGCCCAGATCCAAGCCCAAGTCCAGGCCCAAGTGCAAAAGTGCAAATCCCAAATGATAAAAGTGCAAATACACAAGGGTTAAAGTTGCAAATATTAAAGAAGAGGGAAGGATAGACTTCTATCCAACCCTAAACACTTGCAGGATGAGGATAAAAGCCAAAGAAGAGAGTGCAAAGATAAGGAAATTCGTGGATGAAAGATTTGGGATATTTGAGATCAAGATAACTTGATTTCTAAGTTATCTCGAAATCCTAAGATAAAGAGCCAGGATCAACCTTCCAGAAACAAACGCCCAGATGGACGGATCAGGAGAGGCCACGCGCCAAAGCGCGTGGCCAACCGACACCAGAGAGCCGCGGAAACGCGGCCCAAGCCGCGTTTCCGCGGCAGTTTAGATGAGATCACGTACCAGATTTCGTGTACAGGTTTATCCAGGACTCTTCTCCCTTCTGCACCTATAAATACCCCCTGCAGTGCAACGTACAGAGGAGGCAGAGACTATTAGGGTTTTCTTTTAGCCATTGTTCTTTAAATTTCTGCAAGATTGTAATTTTTATTTCATGCACGTTGTGGAGAAGAAGGAGCTTTGTAATTGGAGGATTATTCTGCAATAAAGGTTACCTTTTTCCCATTTCTTTCATTATCTTTTGAGTTATTTTTATTCTTTGTGATCTGTTCTGGTTTTCTTTTCTTTGCTTCTTTGCAATCTGTCTTATTAAACAACATAAAAAAAATAAATAAATTGAAAAGATAAAAAAATGATGAACTAATTTCCTCTAGTGGTTTGCTGATATTCTTAAAGCAACCCTAGAGCAGTTAAGCTTTGATCGGATTTATGACCATCTCTAGAAACCCTAGGTTTAATAATTACTTTTCTTGAAGATTAAACAGATAACTAGACTTCTTAATCTAGGTTGCATATTTAAAAGACTCTTCATGACTTCAAACTTAAAAACTAGGACAGCCTAAATTTAAGATTATTCTTTTCTTAAGCTGTACCTAGATGTTAGGTTGGACCATAGTTTAGTTTTTAATAATGTAACTTAGTTAGAATCTTGTATTGGTTTCTCTTGCTTGAATTATTCATAATAACCTAGGGTGAATTACTTACATCTCAATATGATGATCAATCTCCTTAACTTGCAATAGGGTTGTGGTAGAAGATCAGCAAAACCACATCTTTCATATCATATATCTCAAATCTAATCTCTTTTCTCTTATTTTGAAGATACAGAGGAATCGGGTCGAAAAGCTTGCATCGCATCCTTCCCTGAGGATCACGACCCGCTTGAGCCCTTGCTACAGCGGATTCGCATTGAGACTAAGAAATCTACACTTCATTCTTTTTATTCACAAATTCTTAAATTTCTCAATCACTACTCCGTTCAAACAATAGTAGATAGTACACTAGCGGTCCTTGCCTATGGTTATGCTTCTCAAGACCGACTTCATCCGAGAGACACTTTATCCAGACTGGCTCGCCAATCCAGGTATGATAAAGAAGAAGAATAATGAAAAGTAGAGAGTCTGCATCGACTTTACCGACTTAAACTGGGCCTGCCCCAAAGACAGCTTCTAGCTGCCCAGCATAGATCAAATGGTTGACACGACAGCGGGTCATGAACTGCTCAGCTTCCTTGTTGCTTACTCGGGATGCAACCAGATCAATATGCGTCCAATAGATGAGGACAAGACAACCACCACTGGTTGTGCCATCTACTACTACAAAGTTATGTCTTTCGGCCTGAAAAATGTTGGAGCTACTTTCCAGTGGATGGTCAATAAAGTTTCAAGGAGCTAATTGGGAGTACAAAGGAGGTATACGTTGGTGACATGGTTGTAAAGAGTCTCGATTGCTCTGACTACGTGAAGCATTTGGAGGAAACATTCACTCTCCATTGAAAGTTTAATGTGAAGCTCAACCCCAAAAAGTGTACCTTCGGGGTAGCTTCTGGCAAATTCCTCGGGTATCTGGTCACTCAGGAAGGAATCGAGGCCAACCCCAGCCAGATACTGCCACACTGGAGATGAAGTCCCCGACCACGGTCAAGAAAGTCCAGATCCTCAATGGTCGTCTCGCTGCCCTCAACTGCTTCCTCAGCAGATCGACTGATAAGTGCAAGCCCTTCTTCCTCACCACCAAGAAGAGCAGAGCTGACTTTAGTTTGAATGATGAGTGTGAGGTAGCATTTCAATGTTTAAAGGCTTATTGGCATCTCCCTTACTTTTCTCCAATACACTTCCTGATGAAACGTTGTTCCTTTACCTAGCTGTCTCTGATACTGCAGTAAGCGCAACTTTAGTTCAGGAAGACCGGGGATCCAAAAGCTACTCTATTATGTCAGTAAGGCTTTGATCGACACCCAGACGAGATATAGAATTGAGAAGCTAATGTTCACTCTCTTTGTCACCACGAGAAAGTTGAAGCACTACTTTCAATCTTTTCCCATCATCGTGCTGACAGAGTACCCCCTGAGAATCATTGTGAGAACCTTGAGGCCAACGATAGAATAACAAAAGGGGTCACGGAGATTAGACCACTCAGAGTTATTTTCGAGCCAAAGACCACAATCATAGGGCAGATCCTGGCAGACTTCATCGCCTAGTTTACTCCATGACCCCCACCATAGAACAACTCCTAGAAAAGGTGAATCCTGAACATGATGGAGCATTAAATAGTAAGGGAGCTGGAGTCAGAGTAGTCCTCACTACCTTAGGTCCATAATCGAGCAGTCTTACACTCTCGAGTTTTGAGCCACTGACAATGAGGTTGAGTATGAAGCAGTCATTATGGGCCTCAAGATGACAACCACTCTTGGGGTCATAGCGCTCGAAGTTCGATGTGATTCACTGCTCATAGTAAGATAAATCAACAAAGAATACACAACTAAAGGTGATTGGATGGCCACATACTTGAATATTATCATGACTCGGAAAGCCTAATTCTCCTGTTGCGACTTCAAATAGATTCTAAGATTTGAGAACAACCAAGCAGACTCCCTAGCCAGATTAGCCTCTATCGTCGATTTCTAATTTAGATGTGAGATCCTGTCGAGCACATCCCTAAGCCAAGCATTCCCAAGCCCGATGAGGAAGTCTTGTGTCTAGATTCTTCCTCGGGGTGGAGGGACCCCATCTATCATTTCTCAAAGATGGAACGCTTTCCCGGGACAAGGCTGAAACTCATAAGCTGCAACATCTTGCCACCAGATGTATACTCCTCGTGGGACTTCTGTACAAGAAGGCATATTCCAAGCTACATGATGACCCATACTTAAGGTGCCTCAGGTTAGAAGAAGCCATGTGCGTGATGCAGGAGACCCATGATGGTGATCATGAAAACCAGGCGGGAGGTCGATCCCTCATTCACAAAGCCATCAACCAAGGATACTACTGGCCCAATTTGTTTGTCGCCAAGGAATACATCAAAAAATGCCTACAATGTCAGATATTCTCCCCGTCTTCAAACAGACCCAATGCGGACCTCCATAATCTACAGAGACTCTGACCCTTCATGCAATGAGGGCTTGATGTAGTAGGTCCTCTTCCTCGTACACAACCTCAATTCAGATTCCCACTGGTCGCCATGGATTACTTCATTGAGTGTGTGGAAGCAGTGCCTCTCCCCGATGTCACAAGGCAGCAAATTATTAAGTTCCCCTAGCAAAACATCGTGTGCTGTTTTGGGCTTCCTCATACCATCATCTTAGATAATGGAATCAATTTTGCGAGCAGGCAAGTAGCAAACTTTTGTTCCGAGTATAAAATCACTCACAATTTCTCCACCCCTACTATCCACAAGGCAACAACCAGACCGAGATTAACAATCGCATTATCCTCAGTAGCCTGTGTAAGATTCTTTATAAAATGAAAGGCAAGTGGGTGGGGAGAAACTTTCTAAGGTGATATGGGCGTATAGGACTACCAGCGCATCCCAACAGGTGAAACCCCATTCTCATTGGCTTATGGGATGGAAGTTGTTATCCCTGTCAACATTTGCATGCCTACGCTTCGCACAGGGAAAATCGATCGGGTCCAGAAATTCATCCGACTCTATTTTGCCGAAGATCAATTGGAGGAGAGACGACGGAAAGCTCAGATACGTATTGCCTCATATCAGCAACAAACCAAAGCCTCCCATCACAAGAGAGTGAAGGCCCATGAATTCCAAGGTGGTGACCTAGTCCTAAAGCGAGTCATCCAGAGTACCAAGGAAAGAAATGCGAGAAAGTTTGGGCCAAACTGGGAAGGCCCATACATTGTGGTAGCTAGAGGAGGCAATGGCTCATAAACTCTAGTTGATCAAGATTGGAAGACACTCAAAAATCATTGAAACTCCTTTCATTTGAAGAGTTATTATATGTAACACCCACTTACATTCAATGAAAGAGTACACAATAGTCGATCTTTCTCAGCAATTTCGAGTGTCTCAACCTACAACCTATATCAGGCCCTCACCCTGATGGCTACTCGTGGAATCTCTTGAAAGACGAAGACTTGCCCAAACGACCTACAAGGGTTCTCACCCTGACGATCCATGTTGCGCAAAGACTCTCCTGAAAGATGAAAGCCCTCCCCATGACTCTTATAGCCTATATCGGGCCCTTACCCTGATAGCTACTTGGGGAATCTCCTGAAAGATGAAGACTTGCTCAATAGCCTATAATGGATTCTCATCCTGACGGCTCAGCCTGTGCAGAGACTCTCTTGAAAGACAAAAGCCCCCCTACGACTCCTACAGCCTATATCGGGCATTCGCCCTGATGGCTACTGGGGGAATCTCCTGAAGGATGGAGACTTGCTCATATGGTCTATAGCGAGTTCTCACCCTGATGGCCCAGCCTGCGTGGAGACTCTCCTGAAAAACAAAAGTCCTCATGTCTCCTACAGCCTATATCGAGCTCTCGCCCTGATGGCTACTTGGGGAATCTCTTGAAAGATGGAGACTCATCCAACTACTTATACTAGGTTATCACCCTGATAACCCAGCCTGTAGGAAGACTCTCCTGAAAGATGAAAGTCCTCCCTACGGCTCTTACAGCCTATATCGGTCCCTTGCCCTGATGGCTGTTGACACTTAAAAAAGACAAGATTCTTATTGGTCCGAACAATGTCTAAACTTGTTGACATTTACAAAAGACAAGTGACAGACGAGCTGAAGACCAGTTTTCACCCATCTCCGAGGGACAAGGAAGCAACTTGGACTCCACTGATCCAGCAAGCAGACAGTGAACCCGGATTGTTTCTAAATAGACCTCAGCAGGTCTAAGGTGCTAGCACTTAGCATCGCATGAGCCCAAAGGGATAGCCTCGCTTGAGAGGCTAAAATCACTCGACTTCGCCTTGAAGACATTCAAAGCCTCGCCAGGAAGCTAACTCGCAATCGCCACAGAGGACTTCCAGCTCCGCCAAAGGATTTCTTTCGGACTTCGCCAGAAGCTACTTCTAGCTCCGCTACGAACTCAAAGCGGGCATCGCCGCGCTGGTCTGCTATGGTCAACCTTTGACCAATCAAATCTCCAGATGAGATCGGATCCAATTAGATCAAATCCAATCAAGATCAAATCAGAGGTCAAATTTGACAGTTGATTGCCACAATCTCTTGACTCTTCTAAAACGAGTAAGAAGATCAGGGGAAATCCTCCAACGATATGGAAAGGATCAAAACAGATCGAGAAGGTCCACTGACCTGCCAATTTTAGCTTCGCAGGAGCTGATCCTAGCCTCGCAGCAAGGCTGCTTTCCAGATTTAAACAGATTTGATTCAATCTGTTTCCATATCTTCAAGGGACGGTTATACCCTTGCTCTCCCTATAAATAATCCATCAGGGGTACGACATATACACACGCGAAGAGGACTCCACAAGCAGAGACTTCTTCAAGAGGGGGGATTTTCTGAGAAGACTCCACAAGCAGAGACTTCTTCATAAAGCACCGTGCGCTCTCGAATTCAGAGACCTTTTAGAGAATTGCTTTCTCTATCCAGGGTGTTGATACCCTAACATCGTCCTTCTTCTCAAGGAATCTCCGGAACCAGGCGAGAAGGAATTCCTAATTGAAGGCGATTTTGAGAAGCAGCAAGAGGGTTCTACCAACCTTCTGTTCTCTGATTCCCCGAACCAGGCGAGAAGGGAATCTCATCGCTCGCATCGTCAAAGGGACAAAGTGGTCGCGCGCTGACCAGACTCCTATCGGCATACTTCTCCAGAATCTCTGAGGAGATCTACTTGTAATCTTTTTAAGAATACTTGTAATTTAGCTCCTCAAACTTTTTATTGTAAGTTTTTCACCTTTGCAAACATAATGAAAAACAAGATGGCGACTCCGCTGGGGATTAAATTCTCTACTGCCGAGAATCAAGTGTCGCAATGCGACGAACAGACCTTCGGGTCTAACTCTGAATTCAGAAAAGCCGGTGCAGCCAGAGCTTCTCTGGCTAAATCTTCAAGGAAAGTCTCTGCGGAGACTGAAAAGGTTCTCTACGAACCTACTGCGGTTATTTGGCGCAACAAGGAAGCACGTCCGCAGTCTGATTCCTTTACTTGTGAGAACTTGGTGGTTCAGTTCGATCAAGCAAGATTTGAAGAAGTCCTCTCTGGGGGTGGTCCAATGCTTCGAGCACGGAAGCATAGGAAGGTTCCCACGACCAAGGTTTCAAATCAGAAACCGGAAGCAGAATTCTGCCAATATCCCTCAGCCTCGCGTGTGGCTAATCAGGTTCCCTGCGAACCTAAGTCTCCTCTGCCAAGGCAGGTATGGAAGCCTAAACAGAAGTCTTCAACCGAAGCTTCAGGCGTAGCTATGCCTAAACCGCGCCTCTCTCGCGAAGAAAAAGGCAAGATGCCTGTCTGCTCCAATCATAAAGTTACGGCGGCAATCATACCGTCGTCCAATTTAAGATCAGCAATGCCTCGCGCCGGCCTCGTTCTTACGAGCGAAGCTACCGTACCACAGCGTACGCGCAGGGTTCATGACCGTGAAGCCGAAGCCAAAGTACTATCTAAGGCTAATTGCCTTCGCAGCAGCATATCGGGTAAAGCACCACAGCGTGCTCCGCTTTCCAGTGCTTCAAGCACTAAGTTCGCGCCTATTGGCGTAGCTAGAACTAAAGCACTATTCAGTGCTAATTCCTTCTGCAGGGATAAAAGAAGCAGGACATCGTCCTATGTGCGGTCCAATAGAGCCTTTGCACTCGATTGCAGAGACCCAACCGGGTCTGATTTGAGGAAATTATTGACGGATAGACAAACCTCTTCCCCTTGTTGTCAACAAGTGGGATGTCAGCTGATGACACTCCACTCGGTCCATTGCCGGCTCGGACCGATCCCCGTCACGCCTCCAAGACGACGGTCAGTCTTTGATCGACTATCGGTACAGGCTCCGGGGAAACACCGCAAAAGGAGCATCTCCCGAGATCTACCCTCTGCATCCGTCAACATGACCGGAAGAGGACGAGAGTCCCCAGATCCAGATTACAGCCCAGACTTAGGCGAAGTCTTGATGCATGAGGAAGGTGTTTTCCGAAACACCAGATCCATGGTGGTGATACCCTACAATTATGAACAGCCTTCTTCCTCGACGGCCCCAGCCTCGTCACAGCCCAGGAGACCACTCCAAACATCGGACGAAGATGATGAAGATAGTGGGTACGCCTCTTCGGCGACAGTTAGCTCGGTGCGAACAGACAGAGCCTCAGTCAATATGGCTGATAACGTCAACGACGATCTTCGTCGGCGCTTGGAAGCTCAGGAGCAAACTTCCAGAACCCAGCAGGAAGGTCTGGACAACATTCAACAGATGCTCGCTCAACTCCTCAGTAACCGGAATAACAATGATGCCGGGAGCAATCACGATGAGGAGGAGCACTTCAGCAATGAGCAACCGAAGCCGAAGTTCACAAGCTTATTGCATGTGGCTTCATCCGGGAGGAACAACACCCAGATTGGGTTGCTAATATCGTCCCCGTCCTCAAGAAGAACGGGAAAATATGGATCTGCATCGACTACCGTGATCTCAATGCGGCCTGTCCCAAAGACGAATTCCCACTGCCCATCACCGACGTCATGATCGACAACACATGTGGGTTCGAAAGGATGTCTTTCATGGACGACTTTTCAGGATACAACCAGATTAAGATGTATCCCGACGACGAGAAGCATACTTCGTTCCGAACACCATTGGGGGTATACTGCTACACTGTAATGCCCTTCGGACTAAAAAACGCCGGAGCAACCTACCAGCGGGCAATGAGTACAATCTTCCGCGATCATCTCCGAAAAGCGGTGGAGTGCTATGTCGACGACATCGCCATCAAAAGCCGCAACAAGAATGAACATCTTCGCGATCTGAGAACGATGTTCGATATAATGTGGGCTCAATAACTGAAAATAAACCCGACAAAATCCTTCTTGTGAGTGTCAAGCGGCAAGTTCCTTGGGTTTATTGTCACATCAAAAGGGATTCATCTTGACCCAGACAAAGTCAAACCATCCAGAGCATGCATCCACCAAGGAACCTCAAAGAGCTCAGAAGCTTGCAAGGTAGACTGGCTTATATCAGAAGATTCATTGCAAATCTCTCAGGCCGCTGCCAACCGTTCACCCGACTCATGAAAAAGGGTGTTTCCTTCGTATGGGATCAAGCTTGCCAGGAAGCTTATGAAGACATCAAGAGGTACCTCACAAAGCCTCCAGTCTTAGTGGCCCCTACATCAGGGAAACCATTCTTACTTTATGTAAAAGCTCTGGACTACTCCCTTGGTGTCCTCCTCGCTCAAAAGGACGACAATGGCCACGAGCAGGCCATTTATTATCTGAGCAGAACTCTCATAGGAGCGGAATCTCGCTACAACCCTATCGAGAAAGAGTGTTTAGCTCTCGTCTTCGCTGTTCAGAAGACACGACATTATTTGATCGGCCAGACTATACATGTCATCTCCAGAGTAAACCCATTGCGTCTTCTTATGACGAAGCCAGGATCATTGAATTCAAGATTGGCTAAGTAGGCACTTTTATTGTCTCAATACGACATGATCTTCACCCCTCAGAAGGCGGTTAAAGGCCAGGCCCTTGCAGAGTTCTTGGCTGCTCATCCAGTTCTGGAACATTCAAAACTTCACGAAGATATCCCTGATGAAGTCTTCGAGTCTTATGCAACCTCAGAAGAGGAAGTATGGCAGATGTTCTTTGATGGAGCATCACAAATGGGCCCTAAAGGTAAGATTATTGCGGAGTGGGGGTTGTGTTTATCTCCCCACAGAATCATGTCCTGCCAAGAGCATTTTCTCTGACAGAATCGTGCTCCAACAATGTAGCAGAATATAATGCTCTGCTCATTGGTCTTCAGCTCGCCCATGGAATGGGGGTGCGCTACCTCGAAGCCTATGGCGATTCAAAACTGATCATCAATCAGGTTAAAGGCGAATACGAAGTCCGCCATGAGGACTTGGTGCCTTATTATCACACAGCCGTTGAATTGGCCAACCTATTTGAAGGTTTCTACATCGGGCACGTGTCTCGATCTCAGAACACCAAGGCGGACGCTCTTGCTGCATTAGCAATGACACTAGCCTTGCCAGCCGACACCGAGTATCACTCACAGTCGCTACTCGACATCTTGTATGCTCCAAGCACATGCTAAGAACTCGAGAAGTCTATAATGTCTCCACGAATCTTAAACCAAGAGACTGGCGCTTTCCTCTCATTGACTATGCTTTGCACGGTCTGCTTCCAGACGATCCTAAGGAAGCGGCGTCCATCAGACGAAGGTCTCTCCGGTTCTACTACGATCCGACCCTGAAGACACTTTACCGTTGTTAATATGACGGTGTCCTCCTCCGTTGCCTTTCCAATTCAGAGGCACAGGAAGCGCTCCAAGAAGCGCACGACGGCACTTGCGGAGCTCATCAGCCAGGTCCAAAACTTAAAGACAGGTTGCATAGCTTGGATACTATTGCCAACCATGATAGCCGATGCCATCCAATATGCACGAAGGTGTAAAGCATGTCAGATCCATGCAGATTTCATACAACAGCCTTCGGAGCTACTCCACCCAACTGTTGCTTCATGGCCATTTGAAGCATGGGGAATAGATGTCGTAGGGCCAATCAGCCCTTCTTCGACAAAAGGACACTGGTTTATCCTTACAATAACCGACTACTTTTCAAAGTGGGCGGAGGCTATACCATTAGCTGAAGTCAAAACCTCTAATGTGGTTAACTTTATCAAACACCATGTCATCCATCGATTTGGTGTCCCTAGGCGGATCATCAATGACAACGGTCCCCAATTCATAAGCCAAGTATTCTATCGGTTCTGCGATAAATACCGAATTCAGAATGTGGCTTCAACCGCCTACAATCCTGCCGCCAATGGCTTAGCGGAAGCATCCAACAAGACGATCATCAAGCTACTCAAGAAGTTCGTCTCCTCGAATAAGCGGGATTGGGACGAAAAGCTTGGCGAATGTCTTTGGGCCTACCGAACCACGGTTCGGACACCGACAGGTAATACGCCTTTTCCCCTAGTATATGGGTGCGAAGCAGTCATCCCATTGGAAATCCAGATGCCGTCATTGCGAGTCGCTCTGACCACCAAGTGCACATCAGAAGACAATGATCGATTGCGTCTTCAAGAGCTCGAAGCCCTAGATGAGAAGCGGCTACAAGCTCAACAGCATATCGAGCTATATCAGGCTCGAATCTCAAAGGCCTTCAATAAGAAGGCCAAACAGAGGGTCTTCCAGAAAGGAGACCTGGTTTTAGCCGTCAGACGACCAATGATTATGACGCACAAAATCAAAGGCAAATTTCACCCTAAATGGGAAGGACCGTTTGTAATAGAAACAGTCTATTCAAACGGAGCATACCGCCTCATGACTTCAGATGGCGACCTACTCATGATGCCGATCAATGGCAAGTTCTTAAAGAAGTATTATCCCCAATCAAGGATTCTCCTCATGATCAAGTTAACATTACACCTCTGATCAAGATCTTCGTGTGCAAAGTACACACAAAGAGAGCCTTTCTCTTCCTCCAAGCGAGATAATACAATTGTAAACCAGTGAGAACCTGGTCACGTACTGGCTGTCCCGAAGGAGAATCAAGGTTATGCATATATTAACCAGATAATCCGACATCCTTAACGATTAAGGATAGAGGAAAATGTTGGCCTGTAAGCCCAACATAAGTCCTCGACAACTCCCCATGCTGAGGGGAATAGCATGGCTAGCCCAATTCAAACGGTAGTTGGTAAAGGCATATCAAACCCGTTGATAGCTGGGGGTTTGCTAAAAATCCTAAGGGACCTGTTCCCGTTTGATTCCCTCGTTTCTCCCTGTGAGAACGAGACCTCCAAAATCACTTACCAATTCTCATCCATAGAATGGTAGGACCACAAATACATTTCGCTGTTACGTTAACATTAAACCTATGACAGCAATTCCCTCGTTTCTCCTTGTGAGAACGAGACCTCCAAAATCACTTACCAATTCTCATCCATAGAATGGTAGGGCCATATATACATTTCGCTGTTACGTTAACATTAAACCAATGACAGTGATTCCCTAGTTTCTCCCAGTGAAAGCGAGGCTTTTCCCAAACTCCATTACAAATTTTGAGCCCTGTTGACATTCACAAAAGACAGGTCTCGATACTCGTTGACATTTACAAAAGACGAGTATCACCAATTTTTGAAGCTTGGTGGCGTCTCAATCGGTTATGTCATTGCGATCTCTGAACCAGCAGACAGCCGAGTCTCATTTTGAGCCTGTTGACATTTACAAAAGACAGGTCTCGATACTCGTTGACATTTACAAAAGACGAGTATCACCAATTTTTGAAGCTTGGTGGCGTCTCAATCGGTTATGTCATTGCGACCTCTGAACCAGCAGACAGCCGAGTCTCAATTTTGAGCTTGTTGACATTTATAAAAGACAAGTCTCAACCCCGAGCCCTGTTGACATTTACAAAAGACAGGTCTCGATGCTCGTTGACATTTACAAAAGACGAGTATCACCAATTTTTGAAGCTTGGTGGCGTCTCAATCGGTTATGTCATTGCGACCTCTGAACCAGCAGACAGCCGAGTCTCAATTTTGAGCTTGTTGACATTTACAAAAGACAAGTCTCAACCCTGAGCCCTGTTGACATTTACAAAAGACAGGTCTCGATGCTCGTTGACATTTACAAAAGACGAGTATCACCCATTTTTAAAGCTTGGTGGCGTCTCAATCGGTTATGTCATTGCGACCTCTGAACCAGCAGACAGCCGAGTCTCAATTTTGAGCTTGTTGACATTTACAAAAGACAAGTCTCAACCCTGAGCCCTGTTGACATTTACAAAAGACAGGTCTCGATGCTCGTTGACATTTACAAAAGACGAGTATCACCAATTTTTGAAGCCTGGTGGCGTCTCAATCGGTTATGTCATTGCGACCTCTGAACCAACAGACAGCTAAGTCTCAATTCTGAGCCATGTTGACATTTACAAAAGACAGGTCTCGATACTTGTTGACATTTACAAAAAACAAGTATCACCAACTTTGAAGCTTGGTGGCTCCTCAACCAGTTATGTCATCGCGACCTCTGAACTGACAGACTGCCAAGTCTCAGCATTCAATCCAACAAAGGACTATTCTCTCAAATGGCACCAATATAATTTGGAACCGACAATTCAGAAAGCGGAGCAATTTGAAGATTCAACAGGGAGTCAAAACAAAAAATTATTATTTTCATTAATTCCAAAAAGGAGGGATACATGGAAGCACATGTATTACGACCTACAGTCGTACATTGTAAGATCTGATCCGCTCTCCAAGGGAAGCCAGCCTCGTCTTCCTGTCATCAGCAGCCTGGGCAAGCGCTTGCGACCTCAGCTCGGCCTCATTGAAATCCATCGCCTGGGTCAGACGAGCTTCAACCTCCGCCAAAGTTGCCCTCTGTGACAATCCCTGCTGTGAGAGCTCTTCATTTTGAGCCTGAAGTTGCTCAAGCCGCGCGGTTTCTTCAAGACGCACCAGTTTAGCCTTGGATAAAATAAGATTGGCTTTCCTGATCATTTCCTCGGCCTTCCCAATCTTGTCTTCAGCGTCAAGAAGAGCACTGTTAGAGGCGTCAATTGCACTTCCAACCTCTGCCTGCCTTATTTCCAGGGATCTTAAGTCAGAAGAAATAGCCTTAGCAGCCTCTTGAGCGGCAAGCCGGGCCTCGTGCTTTTGAGCGACAAGACGCGCGAACCGCTCATCCACTAAAGACTCCAGGTCCGAGCTGCTGAAACGGCGCCATTCCTCTACATCCTTCTCGAATTCATCTACCAGGAGTTCCAAAGTAGTAGCCTGGTGATATCCCTCAAAATCCCGAATACTTTCGATGCCACGGGAGAGGACCACCTTTAACTTTGAGAACGGCATATTCGAGCCCTTCAAAACCAGGTCGATAGTTCACCCTAAGCCTTTATAAAAGCTATCGACGAGGTCACCTATGTAGTCGTTCTCAACCTCAGCCACTTCTGGTAGAGAGGTAACCTCAGAGAAATCCACCGGCCTGGTCGACATTGTCGTAGAAGGAGCAACGGGAACATCAACAGCAAGGCAGATTGTCAGTGATCTCTGCGGAGTCTTCATAGAAACCAGCGTGCTAGCCACTGCTGAGGTAGGGCTGGCAACCATCTCCTGAACAGCAGGCTCGACCACCAGAGTTGGGGAAGTAGGGCTTGTGATTACCCTCAGCTCCGCACTTGGCAAAATTGTCGGCGCCTCACTCGTTGATATAACTGGGAGTGAGGACACCTCCGGAACTGCTCCCCCTTCAACCTCTGGTCCCTCGGCTAACTTGGGCCGATAAGAAGGCAGGTCGTCGTACAGCGCATCCAGCATAGCAGCATTAGCCGTGGTCGAAGCGCTCATGTCACCCCTTGACCCTTCGGGGAGATCTCCCGGCTCTCTTGAAGCTGATGCATCCTAAGGCCAAACACCTGTAACAAGACTGCGGTCAGTCGGAACACTACATGCAGAAGAAGCCAAGAGGTTACGACAATACCATAAGATGATGTCGCCTCAAACGTCTCGCCAGCCACATCAGTCTCCAGGGGCTCCATCGGAAAAATTTTACCAGAATCAGCACGAACAGCCGGCTCGCTTTCGCTTGCCGAGTATCCTGTGGACCACCCAATAGAGCTCGATGCCTCAGGACTTCTTTAGAAGTCCCAGCGCCCGAAGGACCGATGTCGGCCACATCACCTCCGGACTCTTCCGGAAGGGCAAAAGAATCAGCTTCACCTCCATAAGTGAATAGGGGATCATAATGTTCGCCTCGCTCTCCAGCTGCCTCAGCTCCTACAATCAAGAAGAATTGATAATAAGTCAATGGAAACATACAAAAAAGGCGTATTATATGGACAGGGTTAATCTTATCCATACCCGGAGCGAATTCACCACTAGTCGGTTCAGCAACCGACGGTTCAGCTGCTAATGGGGCAGCTGGAGGAATCGTTGCAGGGGGATGACCCTCTACGACAATCGTTGGAGCTTGGCGGCGGGGCTTCTTTGCCAATGATTTCCTTCGAGGGCTACCTGCCCGCTTTCTTTTGAAGTGGACTTCGGAATCCTCTTCCTCCATTTCTTCTATACAACGAGATGGAGCCATCCCCATCACACCAGAGCCAGTTGCAGGAGTCTCAGCCTCCGCTCCCACCTCGAAGCGAGGACTCTCGGCATCTGAGGCCTCGCTGTCTTCCGCAGCAACAAACTCCTCTATACCCGGAGTGCGAACCCTTTTGCCTTCCCGAGACGCGCTGATTCAGCCACAAAGGCTTAACCTCGCCAATGAGCTAAAGTGCGGACTTCGCACAAGTTCATCAAGAACTTCGCCAAAAGGGTTGCCTTAGCCCGTTAAAGGCGCAGTTCGCCGACATGCCAGTTTCACGCGAAGCTCATTCAAAAAGGACTATGTCCTTAACTCCGCATACAGTTTAGCCCCGCTATGGCCAAGCTTTCAATGAAAGTAAGCAAAAATCAGATGATCAGAAGATGAACTTTCATTTGATTTAAAAGGAGAGGTACATCGATACTACATCAAAGTTGTGTTTCATACAACACATTCAGTTGCTCAACAGGATCATGTGCGCAAAAAAGCATACAAGTGGTTTTATCTGCTTCCAAGCCTGACCAACTGGACACGAAAAGCCTTCCTCTTACACAAGGCCGTAAGCCTTCGCATAGGAGCAGATGGTGCCACGAGGACACGGCCATAATTCTCCACAAAAATGGCAGATTTTGCCACTAGAAAGCGAGGTCATCTTTGTTGAAGCCTGGCAATAAAGCTTATCGCCGCCAATACGTCAGACCACCTATAATAGGAATTGGCAATGATGCCAGTAATCTAACAGGTGTGACGCCCGCTTTCTCGAAGTGAATTGTCCCCGATAAAGGCCACCAAAGTTGAAAGTTGGCAATGATGCCAGTGATCTCACAGGTGACGTCCACTATTCCGAGACGGATCATCTCTGACAAAGTGATTACCAGCCTCACCTCAGAATGAATCATCTCGGATAAGAGGCTGCCAGTAGCCTCTGAGACACACATCGGCTGCCCCAAGTTGTTCCTCCTGCTTAAAAGTAAAGCTTCAACCGGGGAAGCATAAGGCAACTTTTCGGTCTCTTTCATCAAGACACAAGACCGGCGAACATAGCTCACTGCAATGCAAAATCAGAGCAAGTTAGCAGTTAAACACAAAAGATACTGCAAAAGCGCTAAAGCCGAATTCTTTGGGGCGAAGTAATTCGATTTCGATTGGTGCAGAGGATAAGCCTCGCTTGCACAGTGATGATGGGCTAGCTCAGCAAACGCCAAGTCCTAGCCTCGCCTATACGGATAAGCCAGACTGATCCTATGGGACACAGTCTTAGCCTCACCTATATGGCAAGACTGGCTCAACCTTGAAGATACCAGGTCCCAAGTTCTGCCTGTGCAGCGGACTTAACATGCAATGATCTTTCAGTGATCAGGTCAAGATAATAGCTTCGCTGGGAAGCTATGCTGAAATCCTTCTCCGCAGATCAGTTGAATGGAGAACAAGCGAAGCAAATCCTTGAAGCAGCCGCTAAAGCTGGTGAAGTCGTTGAATGATCAAGACTTATCGGTCCTTGGCCGGATAATGACCAGAGTGGGCATTCCCACTATTTCAGAGATCTGAGTATCTCTCTCAACCAAGAGAAGAGGAGAAGAGCAGATCACTTCTCTTCAGAGGACCTCAAGTGTCCTATTTATAGGACCCATGGCCTGAGCGCTGCCGCCTCAAGCGTGGAAGCACGAGCTCATAAAGGCACTTATTGCGCCTTGAAGAAAGGGAATATCTTCCCTTGGAAATGTGCAAATCGAAGAATATCTCCCTCGATCAGCACGAAGAAAGGAGTAATCCTCCTCGTAACTGGCCCACGGCAGTTGGCCTCGGGAAAGCGACAAACGCTCCAGGGCGAACATATCTCCAGAAGCCCAGATGCGAAGTTATCTAGCTGCGAAGCTACCCAGACGCGAGTCTACATGATTCCTCGGCGAATCTACATCCCAAAGCAGGATTTAAAGCGAAGCTGAACTCAACCATCATGGCGACATTCATACTCCACACACCACCTATCAAAGCAGTTCAAAGTATTTCGAAGTCTGAGCTATTGCAGACTTTCGAAAACTTTGAAGGGGGTCTTGTTGACACTTAAAAAAGATAAGATTCTTATTAGTCCGAACAATGTCTAAACTTGTTGACATTTACAAAAGACAAGTGACAGACGAGCTGAAGACCAGTTTTCACCCATCTCCGAGGGACAAGGAAGCAACTTGGACTCCACTGATCCAGCAAGCAGACAGTGAATCCGGATTGTTTCTAACAGACCTCAGCAGGTTTAAAGTGCTAGCACTTAGCATCGCATGAGCCCAAAGGGATAGCCTCGCTTGAGAGGCTAAAATCACTCGATTTCGCCTTGAAGACATTCAAAGCCTCGCCAGGAAGCTAACTCGCAACTTCGCCACAGAGGACTTCCAGCTCCGCCAAAGGATTTCTTTCGGACTTCACCAGAAGCTACTTCTAGCTCCGCTACGAACTCAAAGTGGGCATCGCCGCTGCTGGTCTGCTATGGTCAACCTTTAACCAATCAAATCTCCGGATGAGATCGGATCCAATTAGATCAAATCCAATCAAGATCAAATCAGAGGTCAAATTTGGCAGTTGATTGCCACAATCTCTTGACTCTTCTAAAAACGAGTAAGAAGATCAGGGGAAATCCTCCAACGATATGAAAAGGATCAAAATAGATCGAGAAGGTCCACCGACCTGCCAATTTTAGCTTTGCAGGAGCTGATCCTAGCCTCGCAGTAAGGCTACTTTCCAGATTTAAACAGATTTGATTCAATCTGTTTCCATATCTTCAAGGGACGGTTATACCCTTGCTCTCCCTATAAATAACCCATCAGGGGTATGACATATACACACGCGAAGAGGACTCCACAAGCAGAGACTTCTTCAAGAGGGGGGGATTTTCTGAGAAGACTCCACAAGCAGAGACTTCTTCATAAAGCACCGTGCGCTCTCGAATTCAGAGACCTTTTAGAGAAGTGCTTTCTCTATCCAGGGTGTTAATACCCTAACATCGTCCTTCTTCTCAAGGAATCTCCGGAACCAAGCGAGAAGGAATTCCTAATTGAAGGCGATTTTGAGAAGCAGTAAGAGGGTTCTACCAACCTTCTGTTCTCTGATTCCCCGAACCAGGCGAGAAGGGAATCTCATCGCTCGCATCGTCAAAGGGACAAAGTGGTCGCGCGCTGACCAGACTCCTATCGGCACACTTCTCTAGAATCTCTGAGGAGATCTACTTGTAATCTTTTTAAGAATACTTGTAATTTAGCTCCTCAAACTTTTTATTGTAAGTTTTCCCCCTTTGCAAACATAATGGAAAACAATGGCTACTCGGTGAATCTCCTGAAAAATGGAGACTCGCCCAAACAGTCTGTAATGGATTCTTACCCTGACAGCCCAACCTGCGCGGAGACTCTCTTGAAATACGGAGTCCCTACCCACGGCTCCTATAACCTACATCCGGTCCTCGTCGTGATAGCTACTTGGAGAGCAACCTATTGCGGGTTCTCACCCTTACAGCTACCCCCTCTCAGGAAATCTCCTGAAAGATGGGGATTCACCTGATAAACTATAGGGGATCCTCACCCTAACGACTAGACCTACACAGGAATTCTCCAGAGACTCTCAAATATACGCTCTATCGAGGTACAAATTACAGAAAAATGGAAAATGAGACATCAAGAGAATCGCATCTAGCTCTGTCTCCGTTGACCCAGTTTCAGCTGCAATTGGCGGACCTGATTTTGCAGCTTGTCATTCTCACGTTGCTCCTCATCCAAGCGAGAGCGGGAGAAATCCACAACATTTTGCTTGCTCTGAACTGTCTGATTTAATCGATGAACTCAGCACGCGCCTCTTCTAGTTCCCCTGATACCCGCTAGAGATAGGCCCTCAGCTCCTTCATCTGCTGTTGGCGCCCCAACACCTTTTCGACTGACCGACTCCATCTTTCGAAAAGATCCCTTTCTTTCTCCTTTCTACAAGCCAACTGACTCTTCAGCTTTGAGATGAAGCTATTGTACAGGTGATTTTCGTTTCCAAAGAAAATTTGAAAGTGAGACGTCCTCCCAACACTGCCTCCTGCTTCTCAAGGAAGAATTGCAATAGGGATGCAGGCTTCGAACTAAGGTGTAAATCAGACCCCGCTGTAGAAATATCAGGATCGTCCTGAAAAGGAGAACCAATATTGAGATGTTTCTTCCCTTGCACTGAAGAACCACTTAAGTTTGAGTCTGAGCCAACACCACAAGAATGCCGGGCTACAATAAACAAAATTATTGAAATGAGAAGACAATCCAAAGTTCAGACGTTTAGGAAATTTTTATTATTTATAATTACAAAATACAATAAGAAAATCACAAGCTCTCATACACTCGCTATATTCGGGCGAGGTTGCTCGGCTGCTTCAAAACTAAGGTCTGCAGGAGGAGCAATGGTGACTACACTAGCAAGAGGATCCCTAGGAGTCTCAGCCGTCGATTTGGGAGCACTAGGGGAAGGCGTCACATCGAAGACTAAGGATCCAGATTCAACTCGATCCCCCGAGCAACATCAACCTCAGGAGGACTTCTCAGTGGTTTTCCTAGTGCCAGATCCATGTACCCCTGTTCGTACTTCACGCGCTTGAACAAGAAGATTTCCTCCTGTACTAGCGCCTCGAGGTCGATAATTTTCTTATTGGCCTCGACTTCGTCGGCCTGCGCCTGGTTCAGATCACGAAAACAAACCTTCCTCCTCAATTTGTAAGGTCGCCCTCTTGCGATTGCACTCCACTTGGGCGTCCTCGGCCAATCAGTGTACTTTTCCCAACTCCTTCCAAATGAATTAAGGTTCAGAGTCCTTCTGCACCAACTCCAAGGATTGCTTCAATGACTCGACGGTCTTCTCCTTAAGCTCCCTCTGAAGTCGTGCCACCTCTTGGTCCACGTCAGCATGAAGATTGGCGAGCTCCTTGTCAGTCTCCCTCCTTACCGCAAATACCTCCTCGAGCTTACTATGGAAGTCGACAATGCTCGAGTCTTTCTCCTTCGGAACAGCCTATTGAACACTCAAAGACTAGCAACTGACACCACAACCTGCAAAAAAGGCGATTAAGAGAACTACATGCCTGATGGAAGACAGGAAGCACTTGAAATTTACCCGAAAGGCATCGTTGCAGTGACCTTATCTAGTCCCTCGAGTCAAACTCCTCCAGACCTCGAAAATGATCCCTATTCCCATGAGCTATCTCACAATTTCCCCTCCACAAGAACATTTCCCACTCAGAGACCTGAACAGGAATGGGATGTTCCTACAGGAGGGTGGATAGCGGCCGACGCCCCCACTGAATACTTTCTCCTTAACCTGTTGGGTCTCAACCAAAGACTCTCGCGAGAGGGGCAAAGCTGTATCAGTCGAGGGGTTACTTCGGACATATATCCTCGGAGAACTGATCCCGCGAGAGCTCCCTTCTAGGGGATAGCAATCAGAGAATCTGCCAGCTTGATGAACTTGAGTTGTTCGCTGGGGCCGTCCTCCCGAATCACAGTAAAAGAAGTCACTTCCCAAGACTTATCTCTTATCGCTAGATCAAGACCCACTAGAGTCTCTATCCGCTTCCGCTATCTCCTTATCAGAACCATAGTCAAATCAGATTTCTTCTATAAAACAAGAAACGCCTTAGTCAAAGTCAAGTCCATCACAAAAAAAGAAATGCCAG
The DNA here is from genome assembly GCA_038442645.1 of Agave tequilana. Classification (NCBI taxonomy): domain Eukaryota; kingdom Viridiplantae; phylum Streptophyta; class Magnoliopsida; order Asparagales; family Asparagaceae; genus Agave; species Agave tequilana. The sequence goes on along the minus strand of JAVJIF010032405.1, from coordinate 59,426 downwards.
ACATAGCCACTCCTACTTGTGGGCTCGCCTGGACAAAAACCTTCTGCTTACAACACACAAGTGTAGACTCAGCTTTTTCCTCCTCCTCATTAGACTGAACAAATTGTTCCGGTGCTGCCTCCCTTCAGGATGGCTCGGCCCGATGCAACCGCTTTTCGGGCCTCGCCTTGAAGGATTCGCCCACTGAGATAGGTCAGACTTGCCCAGGGCCATCCTTCTCCATGACCATCTCGGCCACAGAAACAGAATCTACCTCTTCCCTAACCCCCTGGGATAATATGGGGGAGTGAAAGGCCGGTTTGAATCCAACAACCGGCTCCAATTATGGTAATTAATTTCAATTTGAAGCAGGCTTCAAACCCTCTCGTTGACCTTCACTGTAATCAGGATTTCTCTGTATATGAGTATCCCCTTGCTCCAGCGGTCGAGACATTTTCACGGTCCTTCTGCATGACTGTCTCCCATGCCTCATGAATTTGGATGACGGTATTGCGCCACCTATGATCTTTGCCTGCCAAATTGATGGTTAGCCTCTCGGAACCACTCCTTATGATGAAGAAGCGTCCACCCTCCTTGGTTCTTCTAATCATGTAGAGGACAGAGAAGTTCTTGACCCTGCAAGGATCAGGAATGAACTTGCTGCAGAGGGCCTGAAAACTCAAGACAACGCGCTAACCTCCTACCACTGTTTTCCATTGAAAATTCAATAAAGAGAAAACTTACAAAAATATTGAGGCGCGAAATTATAAGTATTCTTTACAGAAAGAAAAAGAGAATTATAAGTAGATCTTCCTTGAGATTTCAAAGAAAGTGTGCCGGTAGGAGTCTGATTAGCGCGCGACCACTTTGTCCCGTTGATAATGCGAGCGATCGACTTCGAATACTACTGCTTGGGAATTCCTTCTCGCCTGATTCCAGAGATTCCTTGAGAGAGAAGAAAATCTTAGGGTATTAGCACTCTGAATTGATCCTTATAGGATTAGAGAAGTGATTCTCTGAATTCTTAGAAGTGAGACAGTAAATCTCTTGTTGGCTTATGCTCTGCAGCCAGCAAAGAAGTTTATGCTCTTCAAAAAGCCTCTTGGTCTTGAACTTCTTCAAGGCCATAAGACTAGCCTACTAGTGGCTATTTATAGACTCAATAAGGAGTTATAATTCCCTTGATTGTCTCCTCTTAATGAGGCATCATGGGTGTAATTACCCATTAACTCCTCTTAATTGGCTCCTCTTGATGAGGCATCATGGGTGTAACTACCCATTAATTCCCCTTAATTGGCTCTTCTTGATGAGGCATCATGGGTGTAACTACCCATTAATTCCTCTTAATTGGCTCCTCTTGATGAGGGGTCATGGGTGTAACTACCCATTAATTCCCCCACTAGGAAATAGAGAGTTATGATTCCCTTAATTGTCTCCTTTTAATGAGGAGACATGGGTGTAACTACCCACTAACTCCTCCCACTAACTTAGTGGGGCGGTTACTTTCCTCATGTGGAGCTAACCTCTTCAGATGAAGATATCAAGAATGCTTCCGGTGAAGTTATAATTAGCTTCAGGAGAAGCTATAAGTTAGCTCTCTATGGAGCTATGAAAAGCTTCATGCGAAGCTATCAAGAAAGCTTCTGGCGAAGCAAGAATTAGCTTCTGGTGAAGTTAGAATTATCTTCAGGTGAAGTTAGAGTTAGCTTCGGACGAAGCTGTAGGTTAGTTCTCTATGGAGCTATGAAGAGCTTCATGAGAAGCTATCAAGAAAGCTTCCGGCGAAGCTAAAATTAGCTTCGGGCGAAGCAGTAAGTTAGCTCTCTGTGGAGAGCTTCAAAGCGAATGTAAACAAACTTAGCCTCTCGGCGAGGCTATCTCCTTGAGCTCATGCAATACTAAGTGTTGAACTAACTCAGCATCTTAGGCCTGCTTAGGTCTCTTCAGAGGCAACCTTGACTTACTGTCTGCTTCACTGGATCAGTAAAGTCTAAGTCGTTGATTTGTCCCTCGGGGATGGTAGAAACTGATCGTCAGCTTGTCTGCGACTTGTCTTTTATAAATATTGACAAGTTAGACATCGTTCAGACAGGTTAAAAAGCTGTCGAGATTCTGTCTTTTTTGAGTGTCAACAAAACTCCCTTTAAAGTTTTCGTAAATCCGCAATGGGATGGTTTAGATTTTAAAATATTTTGAATTGCCACGGGTGTTCAAAAGAGAGAGCATTCACCAAATAGAATTCCCCAAAAAAATTAGAACTTTGACTGAAAATTACTCAAAGGTTAAAACATGATAAAATCAGTTTGAGTGTGAGAACTCACTAGGGACAAAGGGGAGTAGATCTAGGAATTTGTCTGTTCAGAGGTAATGTGGACATAACAGGTTAGGAATCGATAGAAAAGAGAGTTCACTGTCAGAGGTGAAAAACTGGACATAACAGCGAGAAGAGTCCCTACCGGACTGAAAAGTTAGATCTGGATATCCGTCAGTTCAGAGGTGACAAACTAGACATAACTGATTAGGAATCACCAGACACGAAGCCTTGCCGTTCAGAGGTGACGAACTGAACATAACGACAAAGAAAGGTGAGATTGGATATTCATCGGTTCAGAGGTGACGTACTGGACATAACCGATTAGAAATTATCAAATTCGGAGTGTTTACTGTTCAGAGATGGCGAATTGGACATAACAGTAAACAAAAAGGGGAGACTCGGCTATCTGTCGGTAACCGATTGAGAAGCAACCAAGCTCAAAATTTTGTCATTCAGATGTGATAATCTGGACATGATGACAATCTGATTTTAGGGACCCGTCTATTTAGAGGTGATAAATTGGACATGATAGACTAAGACACACTAAACTCCAAATCCGCTGCCAGAGGTAGTCGCATTAACTTAGCAGCTAGTCCACTAGGGACTGTAAGGGTGAATTAGATCTGGGCACCCGTCGGTTCAGAGGTAATATGAACATGACCAACTAAGAGACATCAGGCTCATAATTGACTGTTCAGAGGTAGTCTTATTAACATGACAGTAAGAACTCCCGTCCATGACGGGGGAAGGAGAACAAATTAATGGACTCGCCTGTTCAGAGGTGGTGAACTGGACTTGACAGTTTGAGTACCATAAAGAGGAGAGATTTAGGCATCCGTCGGTTCAGAGGTAATATGGACATAATCGATTGGGAGTTGCTAGACTCAGAACCTTGTCGTTCAGAGGTGGTGAACTGGACATAACGGCAAAGGGGTAGTCTTTACTGGGCTGAAAGATGATACTTGGTTATCTGTCGGTTCAAAGATAATATAGACATAACCGATTGAGAAGACACCGTGCTCAGGATTTTTACTGTTCAGAGGTGACAAGCTGGACATAACGGTAAAGGTAATAACTCCACTGGGGAAGATAGGATTTGGTCATAAATTCTGTGGAAAAATTAATATATTCGTCGGATTTTATTTAGAAGAAATTGTCAGAGGTATATTGTTAACGTAACAACCAAGAAAGTCCATTGGAAACTGAGAGGAAGATAATAGGCTCTAGAGAGGGTCCATTAGAGACTTGCTCGAGAGCTAAGAATATGAATCTCATGAAGATTATATGTCAGAGAACTCCGTGGGGATTTAGAACGAGATTTGTAAAACAGCCTGTTAGAGGTGTAATATTAACATGACCAGGATTTTGTTATTGTTAGAGGTGTTTGAACATAACAATAATAATTTGAGTGGACCTTGTCATTCTATTAAGGAGAATGATAAGTGGGGTTTTAATTCGCTGGGAATGTTAATTTTATCCACCGGGAAATAGGTTAGAGGCTTACTATCAGAGGTTTAATGTTAACATGATAGGTTTGACTCATTATTTCACCAGGGAAATGGATATCTTTTTATGTGATCCTACCATTCCATGGACGGGAATTGGTAAGTGATTTTGGAGAGGAATCAAATGGGAACAGGTCCCTTAAGATTTTTAGCAAATTCTCAGCTGTCAACGAATTTGATATGCCTTTACTAACTACCGTTTGAGTTAGGCTAGCCATGCTATTCTCCTCAGCATGATGAGTTGTCGAGGATTTATGTTGGGCTTAAGAGCCAATATTTTCCTCTATCCTTAGTCGTTAGAGGTGTTGGATCACTTCGTTACTTTGAGTAACGTGATGCTTCCCCTAGGTTTTCACTCTATAGGTGAGATAGGGATTTAAAGAAATGGACATGAATTCGGCAAGATCTTGATCTGAGGATTATCGTTCCTCGTGGACTCTCTATTGATCCTTATCTTGTTTCCATATTGGAAAGATTCTGCAGGAGGATGCATCACGAACCTTCTTCAATGATTTCAGCCTGACACGTCATCAGCTAAACTCCTTTAATCTTTTATCTGATCGGTCACCATGTTTTTTTTTTTGATATGAACGTGAAAACAGTGGAAAGATTCTGCAAGAGAATGCGTCACGAACCTTCTTCAATGAGTTTGGTTTGATAAGTCATCAGATAAACTTATTTGTTTGGTCAGACTTTTTGTGGTTGCGTCGAGCTTCGATCGATCGAACAGGAGCAGGGAGGTACGCCACCATAAACCATCCGCCTGAAACTGTTGCTTAGACATGCTTGACTTCAAAATATGACCTATTCTTCTAAGTTAGAGATAGGTACATGTTTATATACTAGAGAAGAGTGACAAGGCTAAAACAATTTAACACCTTGTTTCTTCTTCAATGTCACCGGTGTTCGATCGGCTCGACACTAGTTGATAATGAACTAGAGAAGAGTGATAAGGCTAAAAACTGAAGTTCATAACCTTGATTCTTCTTTGATGCAACCAGTGTTCGATTGGCTCGACACTGGTTTATGGCAGTATAATCCTGTTAGAGAAAGAGAGGAGCGCTCTTTCCTCTCTTTCTAAGTATCTTGGATCTGAATGTCTTGATCAGAGCTGTATGTTAACTTGATCATAAGAAGGATCCTATAAAGGATAATACTTCTTTAAGAACCTGTCATTGATTGGCATCAGGAGCGTGTCACTATTTGGATTCGCTAGGCGATAAGCTCCAATCGAGTAGACTGCCTCTACTACGAAAGTTGTCCTCATTTGATTGGTGGAATGACATATTTCAACCCCCTGCGCGTTTTTCGACGTTGGTGGCTGTTAAGTCTCGTCGGGGTCTGGTTGCACTGTCGCAAGTTATTTGCTAGACCTAGTGCCTGTCAGCTATCAAATAGCGGTTAAGACGGTTGTCTCCTCTTTAGAGCTACTGAGAGGAGTTGCTGGTATAGTGTCATCTACTGTGAGAGACATTGCAAGACTTGTCTTTAGTTTGGACTGACTTGAGTCCCATTGCTTTAGTCGTTGATGGGATAAGACCCATGACTTTTGGAAGTAGAGTTGACTACCTCCATACTCCCTTTCAGGATAGGAGTTAGGCCGTGGCCTTTTATGTTCTGACTTCAGAGGCAAAACACCCGCTTCAATCAGCGCTTGGATTTTGTCCTTAAGGACATTGCACCCGCAAGTAGGATGATCATCCTATGAAAAAGACAATAGTTGGGATAGTTTGTTCGTCCCGCTTCATCTGGACGTCTAACCTCTAACAACTTGAGCTTGTTGTTTTTGTTGAGCAAGTGAAAAGTTGTCACCACATGCTCATCTTTGAAGGAGTATTGTCTTTAACACTCTGAAGTTTTATTAAAGTTACCCTTCTTTGATCGAGTTCCTCCATATACTTTCAATACTGATGTATCAGAAGATTCAGTCGTGTCATAGCTTTTGCTGTTGATTCTCCACTTGCTTTTGGGGGTTTTGGCTGATTTTTCAGCTATCTCGGCTTGTTCAATAAGCTCCTTCCAAGTGTGAGCTTTGACGGCTCCCATGCGAACTTTCACTTTGCCGTGGAAGTTATGCCTACACGTCTAAAGCAACATAGGTAAAGGCATACCTGCAGGGCACATGAGAGAAAGGTTGTGGAATCCCTCTATGTAATCCCGTACAGATTCTTCTCCTTCCTGGACTGCCGAAAGGAGCGTGCTCATGGTCACCCCGGTATCATCCTCATAGAATTGGAGAGAAATTGGGAGAGGAATCGGGTTTCCAAGTCGAGCCAGGAATTGATGGAGTTCGCGGGGAGACTCTTGAACCAATTAGGGGTGAGCATCGGTCGGTTCGGTTCGTTTTTGCTATAATTTTGTAAAACCGAACCGAACCGATTAGACTTAGCAACCGAACCGAACCGAACCGACTCAATTCGGTTCGGTTTTTCAGTTTTTTCGGTTAGGCCAATATTTTTCCATCATTTCTTACATTTTTTAATCACCATTATATTATCATCCTTTAATATTCTAATCTCAAATATTCAATACCCAAATTAGAAATAAGAAAAAGACCCTAACCTTAATGTGAATTAAAAATTTCATATTCTTACGCTATATTTGGGCTCTTATATCAAAACTCACATAATTATTACTAACTTTTAATGGCAAGAATGAAAAAAAGAACTATATTAATATAAATATTATTCTTAATTGTGATGTTGTATTTAACATAACTTTCACATATTCAACATAAAAAAGATGGTATTGTTAGAAGTAATGAGATGAATTTTTACCAGTTTTTGTTATGAACTATATGATTCATTAAATTGAATTTGGGTAGGGTGATATATAGGGTGAGAGATTCGGTTCGGTTCGGTTGAGTTCGGTTTTTGAAAACACAAAATCGAAACCGAACCGAACTAGAACGGTTCGGTTCGGTTCGGGTTCGGGTTTCAGTTTTTGGTTGGTTATTTCGGTTATAACCGAACTCAGCTCACCCCTAGAACCAATCAAAGGCTACCTCCTTGAGGGTACCAGTGAACAGTCTGGCCATGATAGCATCATTACCTATTACATTACCGATTTGCGATCGGAAGTAGTAAATATGTTGATTTGATGAGCTATTGCCATCATACGAGTGCAACGTTGGTGGCTTGAACTTTAGCGGATATGGGACTGAATCTCATTCTAAGGGGTAAGGACGGACTGCCCCTTCTTTCTTTGGTTCATCCTTTTGGGCTAGGGATGCGATCTGAGCTTGGATGCCTTTGATCAGTTCGGCATCAATTGAAGAGCCCTCCTTTGAATGATCGATCTTGGGAGGTTCATTGTTGTTGTTCTCATTTTTGTGATTACTACCAGTTGTGTTATCATTATTCCGGTTTGTCAGGAGCTGAGCCAATATTTGCTGAATATTGTCTATGGCTTCTTTCTGGGCCTTGAAAGTCTGCTCATGTGCTTCCATGCGATGACGGAGATCATCATCATTGTTTTTATCAGTCATATTGGCTGATACGAACCTTGCCTGCACAGAGCCGATGGTGGCGGAGGAAGCGTAGCCACTGGCTTCTTCTTCATCATCGGACCATTGAAATTGGTGTCTCAATGGTTTTGACAACATAGCTTCTGAGGAAGAATTGTCCATAATTAAAGGGTATTGTACCTTGGAAGGCACCCTTTTGTTCGATCAGAACCTAACCTAAGCCCGGGCTATAGTCGGGCCCTAGAGAATCAAATGAGAGAGTGTAAACCCCCTGTTTTCTTCTTTAAGATCGTAGTTATCCCTTTCTCTACTTATCATATTGACAGAGGCAGCTGGGAGGTGAGACACCTTCACTGTCTTCTTCTTTCGAGACTTGAGTTTCTCATAAATTTGAACTGACAGCCGGTTGAACACGAATGCTGGCTTAGAGGAGAAGTTGTGGGAATTGGTCCCAAACAACAATTGACGAATGTACCGTCACAGGTTGACACCTCGCTTGTCCGTACTGCGATGGCGAGATGTGAACTGGCTCTTCGGAGCGGAGTTTTCACTTGTTGCTCAGATAATTCCGCGAGCTTGTGTTACCTGGATCCAACTGATCCAACACGAAGACTCGGAGAAACTGAATGTTAGCCCGCTTGGGTTGAGAAACCCAGAACATAACCCTCAAAGCTTTCTTTTTTGTGATAGGTGAAATTAGGATAGTTTCGCCTGAAAGAGTAGCTTCGCCTTTTTTAGCTCTGCCTTTGAAGGCGAGCTTAGCTTTTTTGCGCAGAGTTCTTCCTGTGAGCGAGGCTGAAATAGCCTCGTTGTTAGCACTCAGTGGTGCTTCATTATTAACCTTGCGGCTAAGATCCTTAGCACTTAGTGCTTTAGTTCTAGTCTCGTGGCTAAGAATTTTTTTAGCACTTAGTACTGTCATTGAGAGCGACGCTGAATCAACAATGCTTTTAGCACACAGAAGTGCTTTGGTCTTAACCTCACATGATAGACGAGGCTGAACTCTGCAAAGAATTGCATTAGCTTCACATAATGAAGTTATCTGAGCACTTAGTACTTTGGTTTTGACACTAGCGGCGAGCCTAGCACTGCCCAATAGTGCTGATGATGTAAGCGGGGGTGCAGTAGCCAAACTGTTAGCACAAAGTGCTATAGCCTTAGCCTCGCAGAACATGCGGGGCTTAGCTCTGTATAGAACTGAAATAGTCTTACAGTCAGGGACTATTTTAGCTTCACAGGAAGCTGAATCAAGAGATTTATCTCTAGCCTCGCATGTGACTATGGATTTTGCAATCCATATAGCCTTAGCAGAGGCTGTTTTAGGTTCATGAGGAACCTTTATAGCTTCGCGCACAGTGTTAACATGCTGGCGCGAGACTATGTTAGTCTCTACTGAGACTGTGCTAGACTCGCATAGAGTCTGTTTAGCCTTGCCTGAGATTGTAATAGGCTTGCAGAGAGCCTTAGAGACTTGCTTTCAAGAGTTAGCCAGAGGGGCTCTTGCTATGTTGACCTCCCTGTGCTTGCGTACATGTAGGGGACTTTTGCTACCCCCAGAGAGAAGTTGTGCAAACCTCTCTTGGTCAAAGTGAATGCCAATGTCTCTGCAATAGACCGGAGGATCTGACCGTCGCATTGTGACACTTGATTCTCAGCAGTGGAGAATGTAATCCCCAGCAGAGTCGCCATCTTGTTTTCCATTGAAAATTCAATAAAGGAAAAACTTACAAAAATATCGAGGAGCGATTATTACAAGTATTTCTTTACATAAAGAAAAAGAAAATTATAAGTAGATCTCCTCTGAGATTTCTGGAGAAGTGTGCCAGTGGGAGTCTGATCAGTGCGCGATCATTTTATCCCGTTGATGATGCGAGCGATCGATCTTCGAATACTACTGCTTGAGAATTCCTTCTCACTTGGTTTCAGAGATTCCTGAGAGAGAAGAAGATCTTAGGGTATTAACACCCTGAATTGATTCTTATAGGATTAGAGAAGTGATTCTCTGAATTCTTGAAAGTGAGAGAGTAAATCTCTTGTTGGCTTATGCTTTGCAGCCAGCAAAGAAACTTATGCTCTTCAAAAAGCCTCTTGGACTTGAGTTTCTTCAAGACCATGAGCCTAGCCTACTAGTGGGCTATTTATAGGCTCAATAAGGAGTTATGATTTCCTTAATTGTCTCCTCTTAATGAGGGATCATAGGTGTAACTACCCATTAACTCCTCTTAATTGGCTCCTCTTAATGAGGCATCATTAGTGTAATTACTCATTAATTCCCCTTAATTGGCTCCTCTTAATGAGGCATCATGGGTGTAACTACCCATTAATCCCCTTAATTCGCTCCTCTTAATGAGGGATCATGGGTGTAACTACCCATTAATTCCCCCACTAGGAAATAGGGAGTTATGATTCCCTTAATTGTCTCCTTTTAATGAGGAGACGTGGGTGTAACTACCCATTAACTCCCCCCACTAACTTAGTGGGGCGGTTATTTTTCTCATGCGGAGCTAGCCTCTTCAGGTGAAACTATCAAGAAAGCTTCAGGCGAAGTTATAATTAGCTTCAGGAGAAGCAGTAAGTTAGCTCTCCGTGGAGCTATGAAAAGTTTCATGCGAAGCTATCAAGAAAGCTTCCGGCGAAGCTAGAATTAGTTTCCGGTGAAGCTAGAATTAGCTTCAAGCGAAGCTGTAGGTTTGCTCTCTGTGGAGCTATGAAGAGCTTCATGAGAAGCTATCAAGAAAGCTTCCAGCGAAGTTAGAATTAGCTTCAGGCGAAACTGTAAGTTAGCTCTCTGTGGAGAGCTTCAAGGCGAATCTAGACAAACTTAGCCTCTCAGGCGAAGCTATCCCCTTAAGCTCATGCGATGCTAAGTGTTGAACTAACTCCGCATTTTAGGCTTGCTTAGGTCTCTTCAAAGGCAACCTTAGCTTACAGTTTGCTTCATTGGATCAGTAGAGTCCAAGTCGCTGATTTATCCCTCAGGAATGGGTAGAAACTGGTCGTCAGCTTGTCTGTGACTTGTCTTTTGTAAATGTCGACAAGTTAGACATCGTTCAGACCGGTTAAAAAGCGGTCTGAGATTTTGTCTTTTTTGAGTGTCAACAACCACCAACTAAGAGGAAGCCATAGATAATAGCGCAGAAGGTCGCAGACGAAGTCTGTCAAGGAGAACTTCAGCCCCAAGGCTAGCACTCGAGGATAAAGGTATACACTGCCAATCTAGGGGCCTCTGTGTAGTCGATGTCTAAAAGACACCACTTCACCTTGATGTTTGATGGTAGATGAAAGCCATATCGTGTCAAGTACTTATCCACCTCCTTCTGGCTATGGAGGAGTCTCGGCGTTGGGTAAAATCCAAGGCCGTCTCGGTTCAATGTTGACCCCCTCTTCCCTTTCTAGTCCAGCCATTTCAGAACAGATGTGGTGAGTTGGGTAGAAGATTTGGGGGCAATGACTTAAAGTAGACGAAAGAAGACAAGGTAATCGTTGGATTTTAGAAGATTTGAGAAATTAGAGATTTGTGAAGAGACCCTTTCCCTCCTTTTTAAATCCTTCGCTGCCGTCATCGCAATGATGACTCTAAAAAAGGCAGTTATTTCTCCACCTCTGATGCAAAATCCGAGCCATTGCACGAATCCTAACAACTCAAAATAGCGAAAGCTAGTATATTGCGCATGTCGAGGGGATAGACTGAGTGACAGACTCGCAGACAACTCAGAGCATTAAATGCACTGAGATATGCAAAGATCTCCTTGCATCTCTCAGACTTCCTCTCTTTGTCTTGTAGCGGCAGATGAAGGGTCAACTCGGGAAACAAACTCTTTGAACCCTTCATTCGATGGCGGCAAATGGAAATCCATTCAGAAAACTTGGTCCATTCTCTCCTTCCCAACCAGAGACTTCGAGAAGAAGAGATGGAGGGGATGGTCTATAGTGGTCAAAATTTTGCCCCTGTAAGATTGCACCACCTGGCGATCAGCGCGGTTACAATCACTAGACACGTGGGGCTATAAGTGCAGATTTGGACTTTCATTCTCGCCTGCCAGCACGACTCTGACAATCACATACTATTTAAATCAATTACAACTGGGGCGTTACACAATTACGATCATGGGCAGATCCAGAGGAGGAAACCTTGGGGTCTATGACTCAACTCGCTATCTCTCAGCTATAAAAACCAATCTTTTCCTCTTTGGAAAGATATTGAACCCTAGAGAATTGATTATGTAACAGATTGCTGAGAACTCCTTGCAATCTCTTTAATTAAGTGGAATCTCTCTCCCTTTAAACTGTGTTTTTTTCTTCTGTGGGTTTTTCATGTAAATTCTCTGGTATTTGTGTTGTTTCATTTTTTTTCTTACAAATTGCGTGTAGATAAATTCTCCTGAGGAATTTACCTCTACATAGATACAACTACCACTACTACCACTACCACTAATTGTTGCCACTTCAATAACCATGGTCACTATCGCTCCCACAGTCACTATGGCTGTCGTCACTATCCCTGCTATCGTTGCTATCACCACTACTACTTATGCTACTACTGCTATTGCCACCGCCTCTATCGTCTCCGAGCTTGCCACTACCATTGTTATTGATATTGCCACCAGTGTTACCACCTTTGATATTGCCGCTACTATTGCCATCAGTAGTGTCCACCACCGCCATCTCAGCCACCGTTGATGCTATACTATTGTTGCCACCGATAGTGTTGCCATCACTTTTTTTCGATGTCGCCACTGCTATTGCCATCGTCGCCCCCAACTACTATTGCAAAATGCCACCAACCACCACTTCCACCATCTCCTCCATTACCACCACTTTCACAACTATTGCCATTACCACCACCGGCACCAACGCAATTGTCACTATCGATGCTAGCAGTTACTGTCTATGATGCTACCACCTCCACAACCGATTACCATCATTACCGCCACCATGCATCACCCCCGGTCGTCGTAACCCGCCGATACTATCGGATACTACCGCTAACGCATTACAAGATTAGTATGAGAAGATATATTCATGACTATTATATTCTTAATTTTTTTTTTTTTTACAAACCAAACACAACAATAATTTACTGCCAGGAATATTCAAATTATATGAAACATAATAGAACAATACTTCTAGGAATTTAAAGTCTAAAACCTAGATTCCTAAACACCACTTTAAATCATCTTTCCATTTTTTATTTTTATTTTGAGAATCTCAATCAATCACAACTTTCCACATATGCAACAAGATTCAACTTCATCTAAAAAGCATAACTTTTTTGCCTTGATCTTCAACTTTTTGCTATTCTTGTTTACTCTCACTTGGCAATCACAATCCGTGTCCCCTCTTCTACAAAATTGAGATGCGTAATTGCGTATAGGACTTGAAAACTCCATATGAGAATGGACCACCTTTGGTCATAAAATATTACACCGATTGCATTACATGGAGAAGGTAACGACCACCTCAATAAAGGGACGGCTTGTGATGTGATTCACGACACTGCGGCGTTCTCTATTAGAGACAACACACTTAGGTTTCAATCTCAGTAATTATATTTACAGTTAATAATATAATTAACAACCAACTTTGAAAAGGAAAGAGAGAACAAAAGTAACTCTCCCATGACCCTGAGCCAATGATTTGGTACCAACCTACGCTCTTGTAATTCCTCCAAACATTTAAAAACAAATAAATGGACAAATTATAACTGGACCCTCCCTATCACTTTGTTTTTTTAAAACCCCTTGAGAAGTCCAAGTTTCTCAATGAAAATTCAAATTAATTATATAAATTCTTTCTCCTATTAAACATGAAATAAATATTATATTTAGTTTTCTCCCAATAATAATTGGAAAAGTTTTCTGGACGTTGTAATCATCTTTGTCTTTTTAAAGCTATCTATGTTGGGTATTCTGCTTAACAAGAATCAATCTGACAACTAATCAAGATCACTGAGATATCAACAATCTAATTGGCCAGGTCGGCAAATATCAGGTGAGAGGTTTTCTGTTCAATAGAACGTTCCTTAATTTAAGAACCACCTTTCAATTTCCTTCCTTGGTTAAAGCACCAATTAGACTGAATCCAAGTCAGTCTCGATATACTATAAAGTATATCCCCTGTATAAAGGACTTAATCCACTTATACAGTATTTAGAGTGAGGTACGCTTATAGCGAATCTCCTTAAGACAATTACGTCCCCCGCACTGGTGCTAACGGGATAATGGACGCTGATCTCCCAAGATACAACACTCTTTCACGGTATTTGGATAGCACTACCAAATCACCGTACGGTCGAACCGTAGTCAACCAGTACCTTCACAGGATCGTTGAAGCAGCGGTACAAGGACAAATTTCAAACGAATATTTGCCTTTACTCTTCTGGAGGAGCACCCACTGTTGAGGACGAAGGAAGGTTGAAGAATATCTTTCTTCAGAAGTACCAGATTCAGACAACAATTCTTATAAAAGAATATGTTGAATTTTCTGATTCCTCTTTCAGAACAATTTTTCAGAATCTCCGTTGGAAGTTGCTTCGGAAACCGAGTCACTGATTTCCCACTTCCCTTTTGAGAAGTCACTTCAGAACTCCACTTTCCAATTCAGAATGCAAAACTTAGTTCGCAGTTCAGAATTCAGAGAGGGAGAAGAGAAGTTGTTGTTATCTTGGTGTGTTTCAATTGAGAGTCAGGAGGGCTTTATATAGCCTGCAGGTCCAACAGTTGCGACTGTTGGTATTCCAACAGTCTTGGAGCACAGTTGCAACTGTTGGTATTCCAACAGTCTTGGAGCGGGTTGGTTCGGATCTGGATACCCATACCCGCAGACCCGATTCAAAAAGAACCAGGCCAGGTAGGGAACCCGAACCCGAACCCAGGCCCAGGCCCGAGCCCGCGCCCGACACGGCCGGCCGCCGCCGTCAGCGGCGGCGTGCGCGCGCATGTGCGGGCATAGATCCCTCCCAATCGCGCGCGAAAACTCCAAGTACCCAAAGGGCACGCCCTTTGTTTCTCAATTTTCTTTATTTATACACCACAAACTTCCATCCCACGGCCAATGTGGGACTAAATGCTTTAAGCTACCTTTAGTCCCGTTTTGGCTTTGAATTAGGCAATCTTTGGACTTGAATATCTCATTCATTCGAAGTCGGAATTGAACATGTGAATATACCACGTTCATCACCAATGGAAGGAGAACACACTCCAACCATCATCCAGTTGATTCGATCAACGGATCTCGCCATAATTCATCTCGAAGATTCGCCATTCATATTCTTCAATTCCAACAATCTATTCAGTGAGATTTAGTGTTTCTTTCTATGCCCTTCGTATTTTTTCTTACTCCAACAATAGTTTTTTTCTTTAAGCTGGAAAGAAGAAAAAATGAAAAAAAATACTTGCCAGTTTAGGCTGCTCTCCTTTTTTAGCATATATTTATTGAATGGGAGCAAACATTGAGTAAGGAATCTAGTACACTATTATTACAAAAATGTCTAGTATTTTCTTGAATGTGAACACTAAATTTATAAGAAAACGCCAATGTCTCCTCCACCACAGTCAACTAAATCAAAGGACGCGTGAAGAATTTTTCCAAAAAATTAATGAATTTCATCTTTACACCACCAGCAAGAAATAAAATGAAAAGGCAAGAAAAAACAGAAAAAGAAGAAGAAAGAAATCAGATGAGAAGAATTCTCAACCTCAACAAACCCCTTTTCTCTTTCGGGTAAGACCCTTCCTGTATGTCAGAAAGTGAAAGAAAAATTGAGTCTTGATAAGGCCCATCATAGGGGTGTCAACCGGCCCGGCCCAGCAACCCACATGGGCAAGGCCCAGGTTGGCACGGGCCCGGCCCGGCTCACCTGTTAACCGTGCCAGACCCGGCCCTGGCACAGCTCCCCAACGGGTCGTGCTCGGGTTCGCCTTTGGAGGCCCACGGCCAGCCCGGGCTGGCCTAACTCGGGCCCGGGCTTGGCACGTGCTCGGCCCGGCCGCCTTCCATCGCCCGGGCCACCCCCCTCCACCGTCCCTGCCACCCCCTCTACCGGAGAAATAAATGTCAAAAAAATTTTGTAAACCCCTAAATTTGAACCCAAGCACTTTACCTCAGTTAAACAAGCCTATGACCAACTTCGCTACCCAATTGTTATGTTAAATACATGAAAACTAATATATTTAATCTTTATGAATTAATTTTTATTTTTTTAAAAAATATCCAGGCTGGCCTAGCAAGGGTCCGGCTCACTCGGGTCGAAGGCCGAACCTGAGTTCTGGAAACGGAACTCGGGCCGGGCTGCTTCCTTTTGGCCGTGAGGGGCGGGCCCGGCCTGGCCCACCCTTTGGCTCGTTGTACCCGGGTTGGTCCCGGCACATCACAACCGTTTGGCATCCCTAGCCCATCATTAGTTTTTTTTCCCCACTTTCTCAAAATCCTATTTGTTTTGAGAATCAGAAAAAACTCGCTGACATCATCAAAATGTCAACGGTTTCTTGACTTTTGCTTCAGTGTGATTCTATGAAAAACGGGATGAAAACTTAACACCAGCAGACATACCTAAAAGCTTTAAGAAAAAGGAGAGTTGAGTTTTCTCAACCCAGTTTTTCCAACCAGACCCTAAGTAAAAATTACACAAGCTGCCAACTAACAACCTCTCTGGCGTCACCATCTCTCTCTCATTTCTCTCTCCTCACTCCACATTTTATACGGGACAAAATTTTGAATAAATTCTAATTTAAAAAAAAAAATAAAAATAAACCCCCGAAAAAAATTTTTAAAAACTGACCTCTCTCTGTTCACGTCGACACCACGGGGGCCAACGGTCAACTGTGGGCGCCATCGTGACGCAGTGAAGGTGTGTCACAGGAGTCCGGTTGACAAGGCCGAACTTAGAAAATGAGTGGAAAAAAGTCCAGCCTTGCCAAGGCTGAATTTTTGTAACATTTACAAAAAGTCTGGCCTTAGGAAGGCCAGAGTTCTATGACTTAACAAAAAACTACAGACTCGCATACCATCAACACTCTGTAAAATTGAGTGAAATGAATACTTTATAGACTCCGGCCTTGCTAAGGCCAGACTCTGAATGGAAAAAAAATCTGAACCGTATAAAGTGGGGTCACCATCTCTCTCACACACAGCAAACCCCCCTCTAATCTAAATCTCCCGCCCTCTTCTGGCCTTGCTCCCCCGATAGCCACCGCCTCTCCTCCACCTCTAGGTTTCTCTCTCCTTCTCTTCCCCCCGTCAGCCGCAGATTTTCATAGAGAGGATGGTAGGGAGGAGTCAGTATGCACGCTGAACACATTCGCCAGACAACAGATTATATATACACGACATACCAGATATCCACCGGATAAGGCATGACCTTCTCAGCCCGTTGCTAGACGTACACGACATCGAGGAAATGAGGAGGAGGTGGAACCATCACATATACAGCCTGACTCTCAGACTACCCTTGAATGTGGTCGTGGCCGAGGACGAGATCGTGGAATTAGACATGCATTATCTTGTTTGTATAATTGAAATACTGGTGTTAATTTGATATAAGATATATGATTGATGGAAGTTTTATATGACATATTAGTTCGTGTTGTGGATTTCAGCTTGTGTATCGATATGTTGTGGACTTGAGTTTGTGATATAGTTTTATTGATGTGTTGCATTTGAGTTTGAATTTGTGTTTTGATATATTGTGCATTGAGTTTGTGGATTATATATTGAGATTGGATTAAGATTGTGAATCAGATATATTGAGATTAGATATGTTGAGATTGAATTGAGTTAGGACGTTTTTTATATTGTACATTAATAACTGCTTGCTATTGTTGTTGGTAATTATAACTGAAAGTACGGCCTAGCCAAGGCCGCACTTCAAAATGGTGGTTTTTGTTTACGTACAGAAATCCGGTCTTGACAAAACCAGGCTTTTTATTATACCACAAAAAAGTCTGACCTTACCAAGGCCGAATATTTTATATTGTGGAATTTTAAGTTCGGCCTTAGCAAGGCCGGGCCAGACTTATATGAAACATCTTCACTGTGTCAAGCTGGCACCAACCAGTCAGCCGTTGGCCGATGTGGCGCCAACATCACCAGAGAGAGGTCGGTTTTTAGAAATATTTTAGGGCAGGTTCATTTTTATAATTATTTAAGATTAATTAAAAAATTTGTCCTTTTATACACTATCAACACATTCATTTTCTCCTCCCATCTTCTGTCTCAGCTTTCTCTCTTTCATTGAATCCCTCAGTTGTCCCCCAAAATTTCCTTCTATGGAAACAAATTCATATCCTCTGTAAGTATCCCAAAATGCCTTTCTATTTATAACATCTCCCCGGCTCGATGCTCATTCATTATAGAGACCGTGTATATTTTGTTTGAAAAATAATACTGATAACAAAAGTTGTTTTTTGTAGACAGAGAAAATTATAGTATAAT
This sequence comes from Agave tequilana, assembly GCA_038442645.1. Lineage (NCBI taxonomy): Eukaryota > Viridiplantae > Streptophyta > Magnoliopsida > Asparagales > Asparagaceae > Agave > Agave tequilana. The sequence goes on along the minus strand of JAVJIF010032405.1, from coordinate 41,731 downwards.
ATAAAAAAAAAATAAAGTGTGGAAGAAATGGCTGCCGTGGCTGAGAACGGGATCGTTCGGACGATCAGTTCATGCGGCGGTCGCCGCAGCCGATCGCCAACGGGTCGTCGTCGACGGCGTCGTCGGAGACTGAGACCGAGTACCAGCGCGACGTCCGCAAGCTCGTCGATTTGCTCTCCAAGTTGAACCCCTCCGCCAAAGAGTTCTTCCCATCCTCTTATCCAGCTCTGGCGCCGGCCGCGGCGGCCGCCACTCCGAGGAATTCCAACGGCCGGCTGTCCGCCGATGCGCCCGTCTTCATCGCGTCGACCGACTATTACAACAATATTTATAGCAATCAGAGTAGCAATAAGGATTCCAGCAGCGATGGCTCGGGCAATCACCAGTTCAATCGCAGAGTAAGGACTTCTTTGGGGTTTTATGGGTTTTCATGTTTTCATGTGTTAGCTCTGAATTTGGGATAAAGGAGCGAATTTGGTGAGATCTATAGTGTTTGATCTTATTTTCTTGTAATTTGATGAGAATTTGTTGGGAATTTTGCAGAGAAGAAATGGTTTTAATCAGAGGAGGAGGAGAATGAACGAGAGATTGAGGAGAGCTGAAAGGGAGGACAGCATTCGGCGAACTGTATATGTTTCGGATATCGATAATCATGTCAGTAATGCTGGTCTTAGATGAAAAAAATCTGTTCTTTTAATTATTCTGCCCCCCTCCCCTAATTTTTTTTTTGTAATTTTGATGGAGTTGTGATGATGAATAGCAGGTGACTGAAGAGCATCTTGCTGAATTGTTTGCGAATTGTGGACAAGTAAGTCTCTTGAACTGCTGAAAGTAATTAGTATACTTATTTAGCTCTGGGAGATCTTTTGTGTTAATTTGTATTATTTTGGGTTGTAGAATTTATAAACAAGTATTTCTTTTGCTACAGAAGTGGTTTTATTTGTGATTCATGCGTTTTCTTCATAGATTATGATGTTTTGGGTTTATGAGAGTTTACATGTTTCAAGTTCTCTCTGTGTTGTCTTACTGTCTACTGGTAGAGAGAAGATTGTCAGAAACTTGAAACATTTGGAAAGACCATGTGGTTGAGTAAACAGGAATATAAATCCTCAAGAACCATGGCATTCTAGGCATTGAATTTTATGATTTTGAGGATTAAGAAGTCGGGGCTTCCTGGTACATTGCCATTATATGCTTACCTAGATGAAGTGATGAAGTTAGATTTAGTAGCAAGTGCTTGTATATAAAAGTGGGATGATGTTTAAGTTGATAAAAGTGTAGAAGGTCGCATGTTTGTTCGTTTGCCAGGAGGTTCTAACCCATGGCAATTGATCTGGAAAGAAAATCCCGACTTTCCTGCTTTCTGACATTTATTTAACCTTGCAACCCACACTGGATATGGTATGATGCTCTTCCGTGATTTTTGCGACAAAAAAGTGTTAAATCATATCAAATTTAATTCAATTACCTAAATTTAGCTCTATGTACTCAATATACAATGTTCCTTCAATTTATTATTCAAGCTAAGAGAAAAGTAGGGATGAAAGAAAGGAAGCATTTTTTTTCCTCTATCAAAGCATTATTGCTCTCTCTCTCTCTCTCTCTCTCTCTCTCTCTCTCTCTCTCTCTCAATTAAACTCAATTTTCAAATTTACCGCTATTTGCTCTGCAGACAATGTTCCCTTAACTTGCTAATAAAGCTAAAAGAAAGGGAACACTGTGTCCATGAAGCATGGACGCAGATACGGGACATGGCCCATCTGGGTATGACACAATATGGTCACGGGGTTACAACTAATTTGGAAAAAAAAATAGGACACAGGTACGAAATGAATACGGAAAATATTATATGTATATATTTGTGGTCTTGTGTGTCTATATACATAGATACACACGTGTGTATACAATAGAGAAATATAGATATAGGATAAAAATATGATATCGTATATATATAAATATACAATAATAATAAAACTAGTCTTTGTGTCTTAATTTCATTATTTGTAGCATGAATTGTAAGGTTATAACAAATAAAAGAACAAAATATCTTAAGTGTTATGAAATTTTTTGATCGGATAAATTAGTAGCAATGCTAATGATCCTTATTAGAAACTGAACAAATTATATTATGCAATGCATCTACAAGTAATAGAGTTGTAAATTCTTCATCCAAAATTAGATTTCTAAAAATTAGATTTTTTTTGTTTTTGTTTAACTTTGCACTCTTAGTTAAATATATGATGTCTCTGATACATCTAGGATACATTGAACATTTGTGGATATATTAGAGGAGTATCAGACTCGTATAGGTCAAGTATTGGTCAAGTATCAAAGTATCCAAGTATTGGAGAAGTACCTCGACACAAGTACTTCTCCTTTGATGAAGTGTTCATGCTACATAGCATTCTGTGCTTCATCCTATGCACACACACCCCCCCCCCTCTCTCTCTCACACACACACACACACCACACACATTATATCTTCTCTTAGATAACCTTGGCACAAAAAAAAAATTTAACAAAGTTGAGTATTTGATATTCTTCCATCTCTGTTTCAATGATTTTGCCAACAGTTCTATCTACAGCAGATAATTATTTTTTCTCTTATTATTCACTTGTAGTTTATATGCTGGTTTTCTTGAAGGTCAAGGAAACAATAAGTTAAAATTATTACTCTTAAGTAAAATGTGGAGCTTCATTTTTCGTCTTGTTTTTTCATTTATTAGATTTGAAGTCTCCCTTGAAAATAATACATATCTGACTTCATTCCATTACAAAATCTCTTCCAGTGTGTATATGTGCTTTGCTAACTATAATGTTTTTACCTTCACAAAGCTGTTCTTTGCTTTACTTCATACACGAGCTGCAGTATGTAGGACGTCTTTCCTGCTGAGAATTGGTGTCCATCAACATCCTGCATGACACACTTTGTCTCAAGATGTGTCCGGACTTCCTTTCTTTGTTTAAGATTATAAATGAGAAAGTAATGCCTTTTCAGGCATAACTTATCATGCATTAATAGCTTTATACTTCAAGTTTCTCTCCATATATGAACAAAAACTGAAATATACAAGTATTCCATTTTGATATATGTGTATTAGCAAACAAGTGTATAAGTAGGCATGTCTTCATTCTAGATTTTGGTTAAACCCCACGTTCTTCACCCCTTGGTCAGTCTCTGATACAGCTAGCATTTACATGTGTATGTATAAATTGAAACATCCAAGCAGCATTAAAGAATTTATGAGCCGATGTTGCATCGTTTTTTTTAATTTTTTAGTATAAGAAATTTATATTGCTGTTATCACTATTTTTTTTTACTCGAATGATTTGTGTTCTGGTCAAACATCACAAACCACCTTTAATTCCAAATCAGTTTATGCAGATCAGATCCATCTCTTTAGTTGCATAGGATGTGATCTATTAGAGTTCCATCTTCTTATATATTTGTTTTGAAATATAGAGTTAACCTATCAGGCTTTGTTTGTCAACGGGGTGAAGGAGATGAGTTTAACCTATGGGTACCAAACAATAATTTGATAGTGAGGATTAAATGATATGGGCCCACACATTAAATGACATTAATTTGGCTTTAAAATAGATCTATACACCACCTCTCTACTCAGAACATCTCTCAACCCTGGTCGAGGTCATCTGATAAATATGTTAATCCTTCTCTCAAATTTTCTAGCCAAAGAACAAAGTGTATACATAGCATGGTTTGAAATCTTAGTATCGGTGTTAGTGTCAGTGTCAGCGTGGGGTTTTGGTACTGAAGAAATATTGCAAATATGGTCATTTTGCATCGTTCATATCGGCAATGTCAATAGTTTCTCGGTATCGGGTGATATTTCAACTTTGGTATGTAAGATTTTTTTTTATTTTAAAACTGTCTAAAAGAGTTAATCCATCTTAGCCCATTGTTTGTTAACTCGGATTTAAGAAATAGTCTTGACCCCTTGTCAAATAGTGTGGAAGTTTCTTATCTTTCTTTGTTTTCGGATTAGGAGTTAGTGCCTTGATTGCTTTGATTAGTTACTATCTTTATTTGTATGTCTTGACAAGGTTAGGTTGCTAAGATTTGATTTGAAATTTTTTATCTAGTAGTTAGTTAGAGTAGCTAATGAAAGGAAGTGCAAGATTGCTTTGATTTGATGCTTGAGTGAATTGAATTGATTCTGTTTGAGTTATTATTGAGTTTAGGGTTTGATTCCCTTCTCTTCTTTTATTTTATACATGGTTTAAAATCTTGTATCAGCCATGAGTTTTGAGGATCAGTGTCATTAATATTAGCTGTTATTTTCCTCAAAAATAGTGTTGATCATTTATATTGGCAATATTGGGCCCTGATATTGGCTGATATTATATGGTTAATATCGTATCATAGTATTGCCGATGGATACCGGAATCAGCCGATATTTGAAACCATGCTTCTTAAATTTCCCAAATGTCCTCTTCTCACATAAGCCCTCTATTGTTTGGCATGAAAGCACATCTTGAACCTCAAACCTTTATCAAACTCTTTCCTAAATCAGATTTGGAGAGGGACTTCGAGCTTCTTTCAGTAATAGATCTCATTAGACCATATCATATTGGAGGAACAAATGTGGGTTATCATACCTGCTACGGCAACAACAGAAAAGAAATAATGACATAAATGTACCTACTCCGAACCCCCTCTTTGTGCATCAATAATGATGATATTTCAATTGCGCTTTCTTCTGTTCTTCAGATCTGAAGCCGTGAGATCTCCAACGACCTCACAACATTCCATCCAATCCCCGATTCAGTTCCATGTGAACTTCATAGACAGTTGCCTCAACTTCTACATCTTTCTGCTTCATCTACTATGACATCCAGGTCTCCTTAACTTCAACGCCTCTTCAATCTGTGCATAACTTGTCTGATTTCAATCAACAAAAGTGCAAATCTATTGCCATATTGTAATCTTTATTATTATTCTATTATTAGAATTTTGGAATATGGAATTCTAACTGTAATCTTTATAAAATGGGTCACATCTAAAAAAAGAAACATAGAATCTGAAAAAAGTTTTGTGCAAAATGGAAAGAAAACAGAGAGGAGTCAAGCAAAAAAAGTTTTTCTTTTTGTCCTTTTCCATGTCTTCTTGCTGGTTCTCTCATTCGTATTCATCACCTTCTCATATCATTTCCGCGCCTTTTTTAGAGAATGCTACCCTTGACACCTTGCGATCTACTGTTTATTGAAGAGATGATGTGATCCACAATCCATCACTACCAGCTAAGACTTACCATTTATCAAGATTTTTCAAATTTGTTCTTCTCCTTAAATCAACACTTCATTATTGAGTCTTATAAAAGAACGTGACACTTTGTTGTCAGAAATTATATGAGATAAAAAATATATTACAAAAATAAGCCAAACATCTTCCAGAAGTTGTCATTAGATATAAAAGTGTTATATTTCTTGCATTTGGCTTGGATTTTCACCAAAATCTTGACACAAAACATTCCCGATCCAGACTCTGTACCTGACGATTCATGGATAGGATCAATTCACTGTTCAGGAATATGATATGTACTAAAATACTAAGCAAGTGGAATGCATTTTCAGGCTGCATATGTATATTAACCCATTTCGATCCCAATCTTACCTAAATCCGCTTGTATTTTTTATATGGTAAGAAAACTAATGATCCCTACCTGGATAGTGACCCCCAACTGAAATTGGCCACCTGACACGTACATTATATTTTATAGTTGATGATAATGTTGTAATCCGTATGGTAGAAAGTCTGATATAATGTTATTACTTAATTATCTCTTATTAAAAATCATAGCATTATACTTTTCACACCCGATAAGGAATAGTGCCATTGACTTGTATTAATGGACCTATAAATGAAATTAAATACCAATATAGTGTAACCTTATATTGAATGTTCTAAAACAACCTCTATTCGACCGCTGAAGCCCAAGGGCACAATCCCCAGTTTTTTTGATGATTACAAATCACATGAAGTCATTTGATACTAATCAAGTTCTATTGTTTAAGCTTACAGGTTTTAAGAGAAGATTTAGTTTCATTCTTCCTCAAAAGGAAGGTGTTGAAGTGATCAAGTTGATTCAAGGAAGAGATTCAAGCTTGGACTATCAAAAGCGTGGATTTTGAAGAAGCCCTCTTGATGAAGACTTGAAGAAGACTGTAACCCTATGTAAGATCTTAGAATGTTTAAGTCTTGGTGTTGAATTGATGCTCAAGATTCACACACACTTGCACAAACTATCTATACAAAAATTGTTTTTAAAATACTTCTAAAAATACTATATATTTTTGTGTCTCTGACTGTAGACAACTCAATAAAACTGTCGACAGATCCTTAGCAGAGGCTGTCGACAGTGATTTACAGAGAATGGGGTTTGTCAGTATGTTGAAGTTGCTGAGGACTGTCGAAAGCTGATATATGTTGTATCAGTCAACTGTCGACAAGCCTATTGGGTTGTCGACATGTGAGCTCTGCAATGACTAAAAATTTGGTCGTTGCACGCTAAGCTGTCGACAGCTCTAGTAAGCTGTTTAGGCCATATTTCAAATAAAATAAGATTTTCTCTATTCAAACTGTTTTTTCTTATCCTCAAATGGGTATATTTCACTTTATTAAGACTTTATCAGTGTTTTAATGACTGGTTTAGATATTTAATGATATTTACCTACTGCCTATATATATGGGTCATTGTAGGAGAAGTTTTTAACAAGTTTTATATACAAGTTTTTGAAATTAAAAGTTAAAAAAAATCAAGTTTTGCTTTCAAGTTTCAAGAGCTTTCAATTCCAAATCATTCTTAACAAGTTTTAAGCTCTCAAGTTTATTTTATGACTGATTTTTCTCTCACAAATTTCTTGAACTTCATTTCTCTACTCAAAACTTTAGAAAATTGTAAAGAGAAAGTTTATGACTTTTGTGGTTGCCAAGATCTTGTAAACTTCATTGGCTTAGTGGTACCTCTTGTGTAGGGATTGAATGTTGGAGTTGTGTACTCTGAGTCTTGTGTAGACCTTGTAGTTGTGCTACCTTTGTGGTGATTCTCAGTGGATAGTGAAACCCTTTACACGGTGAAGTTAGGAACGTAGAGCAAGTTGCTTGAACCTCGAAACAAATTATTTGTGTTTGTGATTGTCTTGTTTCTTATTCTTGTTTTTGTTTTCATTGTTCTACTTGTGCTCATACTTGCTATCTTTATTTTTGCTATCATGTTGCATTTGTGTTATTATATTTCTATTGATTGTTGAATTATCGGTGTTTTCTCCTATAAGCAAAAAGGCAATTGTGCACCTCAATTCTTATTTAGAAAAATTAAGAGAAGTTCTAGAGCCCTTGATTGGGAATCCGGCTTTACTTCTTGTTTTGAATTAACTGTTTGAATTGTTTGCTTAAATTATTGTTTTCCGCATTAGATTAGCATTATCACCTATTCACCCCTCTAGGTGATCTTCAATTGGTATCATAGCGTTGAACTCTAGATTTTGGTTTAACCATCTCTGAGAGATCCTCATTTGCTAATCATATTTTTGCTTCACACACTTGCATCCATGAGCGATAGCATCAAGTCCCCTCTCAAGTTTGATAGCCTTAACTTTTCGTGAAACGTTAAGATGACCGTATTTTTGCGATCTCTAGGAAGTCGAGTTGCAAAGACAGTGACGAAACCATTAAGTGTACCCGATGGTGATGAAGACGCTTGGTCTGATATTGCCACTAAGGAGTTTGATGCTAATGCTAAGGCACACTATGCCTTGCTTCAAGCATTGAATGATGATGATGATATTGTTAGGGTTATTTATTGCAAATTCACCCCATGAGATTTGGTCACATTTAGTTGTTACTCATGAAGGGACATCACAAGTCAAAAGGGTTAAGATAGATCTCTTGCGTTCCCAATATGAGAATTTTTTTTTAATGAAAATTATTCTATTGATGACATGGTCACCAAATTTACTAAAATCACCAATGATCTTGCCTTCTTAGGTGATAAATCGATAATAACCAAATGGTGAGGAAGGTCATCCGGGTTCTTCCAACTTTATTGGAAGGCAACTATATTGAAGAAGCTTATGACAAAAAAGAGCTGGAACTCATTGGTCTTATTGGCAATCTTAAGACTAATGAGATGAAAAAAGTTAGAGAAGAGAAGACATCTCAAAAGAAGAAAGTTTTTGCCTTCAAATCTACACCTACCATCTTCGACGAAGAAGAAGATCAAGAAGATGATGAAGATTTGTCCCTCATAGTGAAGAATGTAAGGAGGATGTACAACAAGGCTAAGTTTGAAAATATAAGATGGCAAGAAAAAGAGGAAAAGAAGCTAATGTGTTACAATTGCTGAAAATTAGGTCATGTCATTGCCGAATATCTAGAGAACAAGAGCAAACCTTCTACATCCAAGAAGCCTTAAAAGAAGAAAGCCTTGAAAGCTACATAAGACTCGAATAGCGACTCTGATGAAAAGGTGGACACATCAAACGTGTGTTTCATGGCTAAGGAAAACACACCTAAGGTATATCCGAAACCTTATCTAGAAGATTGTGATTTGACCATGGAGGAACTTGGAGAAGCATTTGAAGAGCTTTCTAACAAGTATGATTTTCTCAAGAATAAATATTTAAAAACAAAGAAAGAAAATGATCTTTTACAAAACCAATTACTTGTTTCAAAAGAAAAAAGAAGTTTATTTATTTTTCTTGAAAATACTCAAAAAGATTTGATGCTTACACGATCTCATGCAAAGCTAAATTTTCTTATTTTGATGAGAATGAGATTTCATCGATGAAAATCAAGATAACTACTTTGACAAATGTTTTCAAAAATGTGAGTTTGATAAGGCTAGATTAGAGGCTATGTTTTCAAAGAGGCAAACTCAAAGGAAACGTCATGTTTTACACACACCATCATGCTCACACACCAGCACAACTACGAGCACATCATGCAAACCATGCTATACGCACCCATGCTACACAGGCTCATCATGCATTTTTATATGCCAAGGTGTACTCATGCACCTATTGTGGCCGAAAAGGTCACTTGATTAAGTTTTGTTATGATAGAATTAATACTTCTAATGATCACGTGTGGGTTCGGAAGACTAATACTCTATGATCCAAGAAAATTTGAGTACTAAAGTCAGCCTCTTTATTAATTTATATAGATACGCACCAAGGCTTCATGACGTAGGGAGCGGTGATACCTTGATAGTGGTTGCTCAAGACACATGACATGGAATATCAACAACTTTGCAACCCTATCAAGGTACCATGAAGGTGGCACCGTCACCTTCGGAGATGACTCCAAGGGCAAAAATCGTTGGTATAGATAATATCAAGATTGCTTATCTCCTTTAATTGAGAATATTGTTTTAGTAGATGGCCTTAAACATAATCTATTAAGCATTAATCAATATGTGACAAATGCTTAAGGATTATTTTTGATGACCCTACTTGTGATGTTTTAAATAAGAAAATGAATTCTTGTGTTCTTTTCGATTTTCGTAAAAACAATGTTTACATGATTGGTATGTTGAATTTATAATACAGTGCCACTTATTTGAATACTTTTAATGAAGACTTTTAGTTATGACATAGGAGACTAGGCCATATTTCGCTTGACCATCTATCCCGAATTAATTCTAAAGGATCGATGAAGGGTATTCCTAATTTGAAATTTCAAAAGGACCGCATTTGTGATGCGTGCCAACTTGGGAAACAAACCAAGTCCTCTTTCAAAACAATCAAGGATATCATTACATCAAGACCTCTAGAGTTGATACATATGGATTTGTTTGGTCCAACTAAAATCAAAAGTCTTAGTGAAAATCATTTTGTTTTTGTTTTAGTTGATGCCTTTTCAAGATTTACATGGGTTTTCTTTTTAGAACATAAAGATGATGCTTTTTTCATGTTTCAATGTTTTTAGAAAAAAGTTGAAAAAGATAAAGATTTTCTGATTTTACGCATTAGGAGTGATAGAGGTGGTGAGTTTATCAATCACTCTTTTATTACTGATTGCGAATAAAATGGAATCAAACGTGAACTATCATGTCTTAGAACTCCGCAGCAAAATGGAGTCGAAAGGAAGAATGTACTCTCCAAGAGATGTTTAGGACAATGATTAGCGAATACGGACTTTCTTAATATCTATGGGCCGAGACTGTAAACATCTCATGTTACATATCAAATAGAGTTTTTTTTTTTGCAAAAATACTACTAAAACCTCTTTTTAAATTTACTATTTCAGAAAATCAAATGTTTCATATTTTAGAGTTTTTGGTTGTAAATGTTTTATTTTGAACACAAAGGACAATTTAGATAAATTTGTTGTCAAGTCTTATGAAGCTATATTTATTGGGCATTCAAATACTAGTAAGACATATAAGGTTTTCAATAGGTCTACTTTGACTGTTGAAGAGTCTATGCATGTTAAGTTTGAGGAATCTAATACTCTTGTGAAGAATATTGTAGAGATTGATTTTTTTAGTTGAAGACATGGAGAAGATAACCTTGAAGGACTCATTATCGCAAGAAAATGACAAGCCAAAAGATGATGAACATGGTGAGGCTCAAGATCTTAAGTGGAGCCAACTCAACCACTTTTGAAGGATTAGAGATACACAACAGTCATCCCAAAGACCTCATCTTAGGTGATGTATCGAAGGGGTAACGATTCGCTCCAAACTTCTAGATATTTGTGGCCATGTTGCATCCTTATCACACATTAAGCCCAAGAATATCCTCGAGGTTGAGGGCGACTTATATTGATTACTTGCAATGCAAGAAGAGCTCAATCAATTTGAGCGTAACCAAGTTTGGTACCTTATTCCTAGGCCCCATGTAAGCCAACTATTAACACTAAATGGATCTTTAGGAATAAGTTGGATGAATCAGGTAATGTAATTAGGAATAAAGCTAAGCTAGTGGTCCAAGGTTACATCCAAATCGAATGCATCGATTTTGAGGAAACCTTTGCACCCGTAACACGGTTTGAAACATACAGCTGATCCTTGCATTTGCCTCTTTTAAGGATTTCAAGCTTTTTCAAATAGATGTTAAAAGTGCATTTTTGATTAGTTTCATTGAAGAGGTCTATATTGAACAACCCCTACGGGTTTGTTGATCCTATACATCGGATTTTGTTTTCAAACTTGAAAAGGCTTTGTATGGTTTAAAACAAGCTCCAAGAGCTTGGTTTGAAAGGCTGTTGTTTTCTTGTTGAAAATGATTTTGTTAAAGGCAAAGTTATATCACCTTGTTTACAAAGCATGTAAATAATGATATCTTGATGGTGAAAATATATGTTGATATCATTTTTGGTTTTATTAATAAATACTTTGTAAGAATTTGGAATCATACATGAAGGAAGAGTTTGAAATGAGTATAATGGGTGAGCTCAACTATTTCTTTGGACTCCAAATTAAGCAAAAGAGTGATGGAATCTTCGTCAATCAAGCCAAGTATACAAGAGAGCTTATCAAGAAATTTGGGTTAGAAGATGCGAAGATAAACAAAACTCCTATGCCTACCACAACCAAGTTTGATAAGGATGAACAAGGTAAAAAATATTGACATGAAACTTTATCGTAGCGTGATTGATAGTTTGCTTTACTTGACGGCAAGTAGGCCAGACATTATGTTTAGTATTTGTCTGTGTGCTAGATTTTAATCATATCCTAAAGAGTCATTTGATTGCGATAAAACGCATTATTAATATCTTAAGGGCGCCATTGGAATGAGCTTGTGGTATTCGAAAATCGAACAATACTCAATGACGAGTTATTCGGATGCCGACTATGCCGGTTGTAGAATGGATAGGAAGAGCATAGTGGAACTTGTTAATTTTTTGAAATTGCCTTGTTTCGTGGTCTTTTAAGAAACAAAATTTCGTAGCCCTCTCAACTGCTGAGACGGGGTATGTTGCAGTCAGGGCTTGTTGTGCACAAGTCCTGAGAATGAAACATACTCTCCTTAATTATAATTTGTATTATGATCATATTAAATTATTTTGTGATAATATTAGTACTATTCATATGATCAAGAATGCAAATTAACATAGTAAGACCAAGCACATAGAGATTCAATATCACTTTTATAGATACCATTGAGAAAAAAGATATTGAAATTGATTATGTTTCTATCGATTTTCAATTGGCCAATATTTTTACTAAACCTCCTGACTATAATAGATTTTCTTTTATTTGTGGTGAATTAAATGTTTGTATGATGATTACATGATGTTTTTACGTTTATGAGTTTTCTTGATTTTATGAAATTTTACATCACTTCTCATGATAATTTTTCGTGATCATGTAAATTTTTGTTGAGTTTTGTTTTAAATTAGTATCATGTAAATTTTCGTGATCTATTTTAAATTGGTATTTGGATTTTCAAGATTGGTATCCTTTTTGGTATATGACAAAAAGAGGGAGAAGTATATTGAGTTATTTGTTTGAGATTTATATGCAATTACCTCTTTTCCATTCTCATGTATGCAATGTTTCTAATGTTTATTCATTTAATCATTAGTATCTATTTATTGGTATCTTTATCTTTATTGCATACTTATTTTTGGTGGTTGGAGGCATAGAAAGATGTTGGTCCGTTTATGCATAATGTTCTATATTGCAAAATTCATATTTATATGCATGCGACTTGTTTGTTATTGATATATCTTTTACTCATGTATGATTGAACTTGACATATAAGCATAATTTCAGGGGAGCTTTCCAAGCTCTTCATCTCATTTATTTTAAATAATTCGTGTTTTACTCATCATCAAAAAGGGGAAGATTGTTGGTCCAAGGGTATAATCCATAGTTTTGTTTTGATGTTTACGAATCACATGAAGTCATTTGATATTAATCAAGTTCAAGTGTTTAAGCTTATAGGATTCAAAAGAAAAGATTTAGTTTCATTCTTTCTCAAAAGAAAGGTGTTGAAGTGATCAAGTTGATTCAAGGAAGGGATTCAAGCTCGGACGATCAAAAGCGTGAATTTTGAAGAAGCCTTCTTGATGAAGACTTGAAGAAGAATGTAACCCTATGTAAAATCTTATAATGTTTTAGTCTTGGTGTTGAATTGATGCTCAAGATTTACACACCTTGCACAAGCTATCTATACAAAAATTGTTTTTAAAATACTTCTAAAATACTATATATTTTTGTATCTGACTGTTCGACAGCTCTTTAGAGCTTAGAGCTGTCGACAACTCAATAGAGCTGTCGACGAACCCTTAGCAGAGGCTTTACAGAGAGTGGGGTTTGTCAGTGTGTTGGAGTTGTCGGTAGTTCTCTTAGACTGTCGAAAGCTGATACATGTTCTATCAGTCAACTGTCGATAGGCTAGGACTGTCGACAGGTGAGCTCCGCAACGGCTAAAAAATTGGTCGTTGCATGCTGAGTTGTCGACAACTTTAGTGAGCCGTTTAAGTCATATTTCAAATAAAACAAGATTTCTTTATTCAAACTGTTTGTTTTATCACAAAACGGGTATATTTCACTTTATTAAGACTTTATCAGTGTTTTAATGACTAGTTTAAATCTTTAATGATATTTACCTACTGCCTATACACGGGTCATTGTAGAAGTTTTTAACAAGTTTTATATACAAGTTTTTGAAATCAAAAGTTTAAAAAAAAAATTCAAGTTTTTACTTTCAAGTTTCAAGAGTTTTCAATTTTAAATCATTCTCAGTAAGTTTTAAGCTCTAAAGTTCATTTACAACTGATTTTTCTCTCACAAACTTCTTGAGTTTAATTTTTTCACTCAAAACTCTAAGAAGTTGTAAAGAGAAAGTTTGTGACCTTTATGCTTGCCAAGAGCTTGTAAACTTTATTGACTTAGTGCTACCTCTTGTGTAGAGAATTGAAGGTTGGAGTTGTGTAATCCTAGTCTTGTGTCGACCTTGTAGATATGGTACTTTTGTGGTGATTCTTAGTGGATAGTGAAATCTTTCACGCGGTGAAGGCGGTGACGTACAACAAGTTGCTCGAACCTCGAAACAAACGACTTCTGTTTGTGATTGCCTCGTCTCTTTCATTGTTCTACTTGTGCTTATACTTGCTATTTTCATTCTTGTTATCATATTGCATTTGTGTTACTATATTGCTATTGATTATTGGACTATCGGTTTTTTTCTCATATAAGTAAGAAAACAATTATGCACCTCAACTCTTATTTAGAGAAATTAAGAGAAGAAGTTTTACAGCCCTTGATCGGGAATCCAGTTTCAATTCTTGTTTTGAGTTGACCATTTTTTATTGTTTGCTTAAATTGTTGCATTTGATATTAGATTAGCATTATCGTCACCTATTCACCTCCTTTCTAGGTTATTTTCATAATGTGTCCACATAAATGTATGAAGGCCTCTGATCGCAACGCACTGCATTATGCACTCCAAAAAGTGAACACCATGTGTATGTGGGTGTATGCGGTTTATACATCCGCATGTGTGGGGTCCTTGCAGTCGCATATGCGGGTTTATGCGGTACTCTGGGATTCTATGCGGCCTTTAACTTTCTTTTTTATTACTTAGTCTTATTTTATTTGGTTTGTGCTTTTGTTATTATATTGACGGGTTAGTGTTGTGTATCGATTATAGTTATTTACTTATTTTATTGGTTCAGTAGCTTATATAGTTCATACCTTAAAATTTAACAGGTTCATTCATTTTAGTTTTTTAGAAAGCTTATAATGCTTTTTCTACCTTTTCATGATTTTTAGGTATTTTCAACATTATTTATTTTGGTATGCATGTATGTATGTATGTATGTATGTATGTATGGTTGGATCTATTGATGCATGCAACATACATACATCCATGGACGAATGGATGTTTGTACAATTATTATAGTAAAAACTTCATTTTCGCTCAGTTTTGCATAATCTATTTAATCAACGCACAAATCGATTATTTGCCATGCACCGCTGGACTGCATGCATAATGAAACCACATTTCAGAACATTACTTTTATTTCCACAGTTTATAACATGTGTTTTTTACCTTATATTTCACGGCCTTTCCTTTCTAGTCTCTCTACTCCCAAACATTGCCTTCCTAAACACTAGCAATTTTTGTTTTGATAATATATAACAATTTTTCTTTATATCATGGTTTCAAACTTCAACCAAACTTGATGTGTACCCAATGGGCATTCAGTAGGATATTTGCTACTTCTTTATATATAAAAGCACGAATAGATTTTGTTCAGAGTGAATCTTAGCCCTTGCTTGAACAGAATTATAGCCATTGATTAGAAACTTAACTTTTAAGGAAGATACTAATTTGAGAAAAATTATATTTCCAAACTATCATATCTTCATCCTCATATGAATACTCTTTTCTCATGCTTTCCCAACCAATCATGGTATCCCTCTCGAATATTTAAGGTTATGTAGTCTCAAATCAAATGAGATTAAATTTGAATAAATGAATATTAAATAAATTACATATTTTATTATTTTAGATTTTTTTAATGTGCTTCTAACGGTTATGTTACTTGGAAATTATTGATGTAATCACATTATTTATGATTTTGTTTATTAAAAATTCACTTAGAATTCATATTTGACTACACACACACTCACTCTCACACAAGTCTATCTCTATATGAGATAGACTTGTGTAGTTCCGGAAGGATTCGAGCCCGCATTCTTCCCACTCAAATACCACCAATACATCAGCCGATTACAAGATCCATTTCGTTGAAGTTGAGTTATATTATTTCAAATATTTATAAACTAAAAATCAATTATTTTAATTACTTTTTGCCCATTCATCAAGTAGGGAAAAAACAAATGACCTAAATAGTGCGTTGGTTAATTTAACGGTGTAAAATATTTGAAACCTAACAAAAATTGGTTTGTAGGGGTTTTTAAATGTTTAGATCATGATTAAATGGCGGATTGATGATTTGTATGTCTAAAGATGTAGATCAAGTCAACTCACTCCTTTTAACTGTCCAATTTGCGCCGCTTGATAGATGTGCAAAAAGTATTCAAAACACTTGATTTTTTATTTTTAGTTACTTTACATAACATAAATCAACTTCAACGGAGTGGATCTTGTAGTCAAATGTTGGATATTGGTATTTGAGTGGGAAGGGCTCGAATCCTTCCGGAACTACACAAGTCTCTCTCTCTCTCTCTCTCTCTCTCTCTATATATATATATATATATATATATATATATATATATATATATATATATATATATATATATATATCAGCACATTAGATTATTCCTAGTATATCAATACCATTCATAGTTTTTTAGCTAGAAAGAATTGTACTTCAAATTAATAAGCTAAAAGGAAATTAACTTCTAATTGATTTATAATATTAGCAGTCTCTCCTTTCAGCCTACACTATTAACATACCCTAAGAAACCTAGTTGCTATATATGACTATATTGCTAATTAATTTTTATTCTTTTAATATGCATTTATGATTATTTTTTAATTGCATTTAAAATCAAATTTTAAATGGAATTTTTGTTTCTAAATCAATAGATTGACTCAGTTTGTTACACATCATGAATTACGTATATTTATGTTTGTAATGGGTATGGAATTCTATTAATTCAAGGATTTGATATACTATGATAATTTGTAAATAGTTTTATTTACGCTTTAGTAAACGTGTTTCCTAATGTTGACTTTTATTAGAAAGACTGTATACAAATGAAGAAGATTTTTAATTTTATGTTCTGCCAATATGAACATCATTCATTCCTTAGAAGTTTGGAAGGAATGAAACAGTTGTCATCTTTTAATTACCTAATCTCATTATTTACACTTTTTATCATATTGTAAAGCTCATTTGCCATTTGAGGCTTGAGAATATTGGTTGTACTCCGAATCTTTCTTCAATTTTCTATGTAGGTCTTTCATGTATGTTATGCATATTTTCCCAATGCTTCTCGATGTTCAAATTATAAGTTTAGTATAAATTCCTTCCACGTCTCTATAGAACTTTCAATGAGTTTCCTTTTTAGAATTCATTCGGTTTTTCCCTTGGGATTCTGAATTGGTATCTTGAAAGTATTCCCATTGTTTCCTTCACTTTATCACCATCTTCCCTCTCTGGATCCATTAAATTTCTGAAGTTTCCAGTCAAATCCATATTATATTGATGTACATTGTATTTGTTTAAAACTGTGGATAGCTTTTTTCACTTGTCTCCTTGCCATATTCCTCTTGCACTCCTGATATGCTAATTGATGAAGAGCCAAGAGCTATACTAACTGTTGATATAACGTAATACATGTGTATAGGAAGATAACTTTAACCCCTCTATGGTGATTGTGAGTTTTATTCCTCTAGAACTTTACTTCGTCGCTGTTTCAGTTGAAATCATTGTTCATTCATTTAGAGGATGTGATTCTGTCAGATTCCATCAGTTTTTAGGTAAATTTTGGTCATGCATGACTTATCCCAGACAAATGCTAGTCTATTATTCGACCCTAGTATACCAACATTTCTGTTCCTGCATGCTTTTGTTTTTGACCCTGTTTAGTTTTAGTTTGTTCATTGTACATAAGAACTCATATATGTAGCATCGCTTCTGCTATTTTGTATGCCACCCTTTTATTTTGTTGTCATCTAATAGTGGTTCTTAGAATTATTCCCTGTATGATAGATTCTCTTATTTTTCATTTTTAATGTTTAAGGTTTCTAATTTCCCCTAATATGCTTAACCTGGTTCCATGTGCACCTTCTAATGAGTCATTTCCGGCTGTTTATATTTTCTGCCTGGCATTCTATCGGGCATACTTCATTTGTGTCTATAGACTTATTATCCATTGCATTTTCTTCAACTTTCCTTTACCCTTTATGTTTTTTCTGACCTCAGTTGGCATTAGTTACCTTAGACTTCTTTGACCTTATTCTGCGTCACGGTTCCTTGAATAGTTTGATGGTTAATTTTTGTGAGCTCAAACACTACATATATGAATTTGGCATATGAATTCTTAGAGTCAAGCGCTCAATGCTCCTTGAATAGCTTTGTTTATGATTCAAAAGAAATCTACTTCAACTCAAGTAAATGAATTCGGTATTTCCTGTTTGATCTTAAGTTAGTCTTGTTTTTCACCTAATATTCATGTGTACATACATAAACATGCATTCGTTCTTTTTAACAGTTAACAACACAAACTTGATATACCATGCCAGTTTGATTAAGGCTCAGGTTAGCACTTGAGCTAGTCTAAGCCTTTCCGGAGAAAAAAATAATGTCAACAATTAAGTCACTTTTAGATTCTAATATTTTATAAGTTTCTAGATCATACCGTCACCCATCCGTTCAGGCAACTATTTAGACTATGCATGGTATTTAATTTTTCCTCCATTATTTTCATAAGTTAAAGTCAGATCTGGCAGTCAGTTATGCAACAATATTTCTCTGATTAATTTGAACTCTTCATACTGAAGGTAGTTGATTGCTGGGTTTGTGGTGATCCCCACTCAGTTCTTCGATTTGCTTTCATTGAGTTTGCTGATGAGGGTATGTTCATCTAACAGCCAACTAATATTTGATCTCTGTACATAGTTTAGCAGCCCTATTTATCTTCTAAACCGTATTGGTGTTCCTTTTTAAAATAGATGGTGCAAGGGCAGCACTGAATCTTGGTGGTATCAAGCTTGGTTACTACCCTGTCAGAGTGTTACCTTCAAAGACTGCCATCTTGCCTGTGAATCCTAAATTTCTCCCAAGGGTATGCGATTTTTTTTTCCATTTTTTCATTTTAATATTTTTTGCTGCATCTTATGGTTATTGTGCTATCAATTTGTCAATCTCTATATATTCAGTAAATATTTTCTAATCTTGGGATTTGTTGCAGTCTAACGATGAAAGAGAAATGGTTGTAAGGACAGTCTATTGTACAAACATTGATAAAAAGGTAGTCATATTTCTGCTCTAAGATATGGTAGCTGACTTCTAAATTTTTAGGTGCGCTGTAGTGATTTAATTTAAGTAACATGAATAATTCTTATATTTTCACCCGGAAATTGTGTTGGTTATTTAAGTCTTGTAGATTGATACATAAATTTCTTCTTGTGCAGATTACTCAATCTGATGTAAAAGTTTTCTTTGAACAAATCTGCGGTGAGGTTGGTGCACTGCCTGCAAACTGGTAGATTATAGTAGCTAAGAGGGACTTTCTTCATTTATCAGCATCATTTGTTTTCTTCAGGTTTCTCGTCTCAGGCTTCTAGGGGATATTGTGCACTCGACACGCATAGCGTTTGTCGAATTTGTTCGGGTAATCATCACTAAATCTGGTCTACTTTGGTTGATATTCAAACTGTTGCTTTAGCAGGATGCATTGTGATGTGCCGTTTTCGCATTCATTTGCATGCGCTGCAATTGGGTGTGGTCCTGATAATCGTAAGATGTTCTTCTGATTCTTTATTTACCGTCCATGACAGCTTTCCTTGTCTTCAAATTTCCTTCTGTTCTCGAGGGATGTCTCTAGCATAAGGTGCCCTCTGTAATTGTACTAATTCTATTCTTCTATGATATGCACCTCTCTAGAAATTTATATTCTGTACATTTAGCCTCTAGTAATCCCTAACCAGAGTCCCTGAATCCACACAGGTCTGTCCTGATTTTTTTTAAAAATGTTTAGATGTGTGCAGAATCTGTTAAAATTTGTTTACTTTCTAATGATTCTTTCTATTCTTCAGTTAATCAAAGTCCCTGAATCCACACAGATCATTTTTTCCTTTTTTCAACTTTGGATGAATGTGGAATCTGTTAAAACTTGTTTATTTGTGATTCTTTCTGCCCTTCAGTTGACATAAACAATGGTCACATTTTTGTCACATTCCAAAAAGTAAAGCGCATGCCATTCTTAAGGATGCTTTCCGTAGTAATGACAATTTTTCACCCTGCAAACTAAGTCAATCCAGTCTAACATACGGCTATGCATTTTTGTTTGAGAGTTAGGTATGAATCAAGCACTGCTGATCTGGAAGTTAAAAGCATTATCTATCGTTGGTATTGTTAGAAACTTCATAAACTGTTGGTTTCTTACCTAGGACACTAGAAAAATATACTTTTCTAGGCATCTGGTATGGTTAGAAACTTCATAAACTATTGATTTATTACCCAGGACACTAGAAAATATACTTTTGTAGGCCCCTGATACTTTATTAGATTTAAATAGTTTAAGTTCTCAGAAAGTAGTCTTTTTAGCAGTCCAAAACATTATGACTATAAGTATAAAATATAAATATAATACCGTCAACCCTCACCTCAATTTCGGAGTTTTGGTGTAGCGGCAGAGACTTCTATATGGTTAGAGGAATCCAGGTTTAATTCCCACCGGACACACAATTAAAAAAATGGATATAAAAATATAAATACCAATGTGCAAAAGCCCCGGTTTCGGCCCATAAAAAGAAGGCTCAACCTTTGGGGGCGTGTTAAAATATAAATATAATACCATCAACCCTCACCACAACTTTGGAGTTTTGGTGTAGTGATAGTACTTTATTTATTTTATCATTGTCACTCAAATTCTAAAGATGTAAAAGTTACACAATGAGTTGGAAGAGACTGGAAGTCTGGAAGCTAGGAAGGAGGTTATGCATGTCAACTGTAAATAAACAAGTCTGAGCGAGATGGATTTGTTAGAATCTAATTTTCCCTGCAACATAGATAATAAATCCAAAGCGCTGAAAACTAAAGTGTGATTTTTAGGGAAAATGGGTTTGTCTTATTTTAGATTACTTTCCTCTTACCTAGAAAAATGATGTATACAATTTTCCCTATAAGTAACATTCATTGTAAGCTTTTTTAGTACATTGGTAAAATATGGTCTGTATCTTTTTTTTTGGGAGAGAGATTCTGGTCTATATGTTGTTGAAGCATGCATGTCTTTTGGATATGTAATTTAAGCTCCCTGCACTTCTGGAAAGAGCAATATAAGGCAAAATATATCCAATCCAGCAAATGAGATTATGATTCCTGTGGCGCTTTATCTTATTTTGTGCTTCATAAATGTACACGTCCCTATAGCAAACCATAATATAGTATCTCTTTCTTTAGTCCCTTGTCTAGACGAATTTGGAGGCTTGCTCTGTGATTGAATTGGTTTAAACTTTTCTTTTTAACAAAGGGCATAGCCTAATCTTGAACATAGGATTTCCTGTAACCAAAAGTCTCGCTTTACCACTGACCGAGGCCTCAATGGCAAATTGGCTTAGACCGCATTACACAAACCGCACGTTCTTGTTTGGCAACAAGAGTGAGGGAGTTGTGGTTTTTGAGAGATGAATAATAGGAGGAGGTAGGAATTAGATCTGTATTGGTTGTTTGGTTTGAGCTAGAATTAGCAAGAGTTATGAATTTGAGATAAAGAGAGAGAAAGAGGCTTCCAAGGTTTTAATGAAATTAGTAAATCTAGAGTTAGGGAGAGTTGGGTGGGTTTGGATGGTTTTGGATATTTGGCAAGAATTAGGAGAAGTTGAGCTAATTCTTTAGTTAACTCTTTTTGCCAAAGGCAGCCGATGTCCACCACCAATATTTGTTACTAAGGCCAAAGTTGAAGTTGTGCTCAAGCTATAATGGTGGTAGAAGTCATTTAGTTCCCATTCACCCATACTTGTAAACAAACCAAGGACTCAAATATCAGCATACTAATATGTGTTGGACCTGTTAAATCCTATGTAGCATGAACACTCCTAGTAAGTAGCCGTGTCGTGTCCGACACGCGTGTCGGACAACACGTGTTGTGTGAATTTTTAAGAATTTGCCACGTGTCGTGGCCATTTCAATATTGATATGTCCGTACAACATAGGTCAAATCAATTGTTTGAGGGGACAATCCGAAGTAGGGTTGTCAATGAGTCTAGTTGGGTGAGGTGGGGTTTCAACAAATGTCTAATAAACCCCAAATATGAGGCGGGGTTTTTGGAGGTTAATAACTATCAGGTTTAAGGAAGTTTCGACTTTCAAGTCAGGTTTCTGGGTATTAGGCAGATTAGGCAGGTTTCTCTTCAAGATTAAAAATTACCCACTTTTTATTTAGAAGAAGCAAAATTTTCCATTCAATGGATGACTTTATCCTAGGATAGACATTATGTGTTAATTGTGGAAGAACTTATAATAATGAACTTGACCCTCATAATCCTCTTCAACCACACCCTAACACGGCAGGCTCCTACACGCGACAAGCGTTGTTGCCTGACCACGTTAAAGTTTAGGTTTTTTATGCATCAGATACTTTTCAAATGCTCCAATCTATGAAGCATGGACTTACAACAAGGACACATCGACATGGCAAATCCTTGAAAAATATGATATTTGGGATTCGGTGATATGACTTTGTGTGTTCGTGTTTGTATATATATAACTATATGTAATACTGATACACATCAATAATTTGGACATGTTATTTATTAGAAGTAAAATGAAAAGCAAACTATAATCTTAATGGTATTGCATTTTAGGATACTAAGGGTATAGAAATATGTTGGTGATGTGGTGATAGAGGTTGTTTGTCATTTGGTAGAATTGCTAATAGTCATGGTGATAATGATGAAATTAATTTGCAGTTAGGTTTTCACTTATTAGGGGGTCGATGCAGGTTGTCGTAGGTGTTGAGATTCTTGTTTCATTCGGCACAGCCGGTGTTACAAGATTCATAGTATGCTTTGGTTCGTGGCATAGGTACAGTCAGAGGGTGCATTATGTTGAAGTTTGAAATACGGAATGGCTAGGCTTGATCTAGTCGGTGTTTGGGATTGTGTTACAGTTCAGGAACATTCACATGGGTCATTTTGATAATTATGCGTGTGCCATAATATGTGTGCATGTCCAAACAAGATACATACAAAGACATGTAGAATTAAATATTATTACGTCTTTTAATGTCTATAAAGCCAACCCTGATTTGATACCACTAAATTTAACATGATCACAATTCCAAGTAACATGAATAATCAAAGTTCACTCCATGCTTTGAAGAAAACATCACAAGCCTTTTTGAAGGCTTTAGATAGGTCTAATAAGAAAAATCTAAATGCTGGAGCAAATGCATTGAAATAGCTTATCGAATCAATCAGTCATTATTGCTCTTTTGTTAGTGCTTTGGCTGTCTGTGTTGGTGAGCTGGATTGGGAACACAACACAAACTAGAGCATTAACTGGATCATGGTTCGCAGTCGCGGTCTCGGCCGCCGACTCGGCGGACACTGAGACGGATCGGTCTCGGCGACTCGGATCAGTATCGGGCGATACGCGCAAAACGCTACATAGAAAGCTCAAATAATTCTGAAAAATTCACGATAAATCTTAAAAAAATGTAGACATCCACATTCACGTATCACATATTCAAAATATATCACCTAGTATACTAAAAATAAAGCGAAAGCATAAATACACGCGTCGTCGGTAGAAGCATATCAAAATACATGCACAATATAGTAAATTGCACAAACTACATTCATAAATAATTGTTAATGTAGTTATTTCCACATTGAATTGCGATGAGACACAAAATCATCATCATAATACCGAGTCGACCTAGTCAACTCCGATTCTCGGCCGAGTCGGTCTCCTCTGAGTTGAGTTGACCGACTCGTGACTCGGACTCTCGTCTCGGAGCGGGCCGAGAAGGATACTACTCGGCCGACTCGTCTCGGACTCGGCCGAGTCTTTGAACCATGAACTGGATTGAACTTTCGAGGAAAATGGTGTGGATTTTGGTAACATAGGCATGCCATTTTGGTGCATTATAAATTTATAGGTGATTGGATGAATGTTTTATCGGAGAACTAGCCATGGGTTGCAAGAATTGTCCAACATGACATAATTGTAGTTAACGGGATAGATGTGGATTTAATTTAGCGACACAGACCTGGTTGGCTTACTTTTGCTTACTCTCTTTAAGCTTGATGCTTCTGTTGATTGCTTTTAGTAATTTTCAAATTTATAATAGTTCTTGAGATGCAGCCAGACTTCGGTAATGTCTGGCTCATGTAGATCACAACCGATAGTGATGTAGAACGAGAAATTAGGGTTTTGAGAGATAATATTTGATTTAGGCTTCAATGCCAAGGAGATCGCTCTCCCACTCAGCACATCACCATACCAAGCGTCAATCACAAAGCAAAATTGCATGCAATTTTTGGGGTTTCTTAAATCAACTAAACTGCATAAAAGACTACAGGTCTTGGCTTTATATAGGCTCAATACAAAAGAAGTTATCTGACATATTCAATATGAGACTAAAACAAAAGAATAAAACTGAGCCCAACTTAAAATAAAAAGGAAAAATAGCCCAAGCAAATAAAGCCTACTGATTCTCACGCTTTGAAAATTCACCACTGGCGAAAGGCGGCGACATGGATAATGAAATCGAACTTGGAAAAGCTGTACAAACTTCTCAGTGGTGGGTCTCAGCAATGGTAGCTGCAATGGACGAACTGGAAACCACTGTGGCCTCGTGAAAGTGCGATAATGAGTTAGGTCCTCGACATTGAACACCGGTTGATCCTGAGATCATGGGGAAATTGAGCTCGTGGGTACTAGAAACAAGCCTCTTCAAAATCTTATATGGACCACTGCGCCGAGTATGTAGCCTTTTAAAGTTCTCAGTGAGAACCTCTCTGAGTGCACTATAATCAGTATCTCATCACTTATTGCGAGGTCTTACAACCGTTTGTGAGGCTCTACAACAGATTGAAAGTTATAATTGATGATTGTCATTTGCCTCGTATAATGATCATGCAACTCATGCAAATGTGGTGCAGACGACTCAACTGTGACATATGGTGAGATACTTAGAGGAAGAGGGAGAAGGCTGAGGGAATTTCTAGACTTAGGAGTAGAGCTATCAATAGGAGACTCAGGAGAAAAGTGGGGTCTAGTCACTAAGTAACATGGTGTCTTGTTGTCTTTGGTGGTGATTGTTCTCTCCTTGTTATTCCCTACATTCGACTTGGGTTTGGCAGGTTTCAACACTATTTTCTTTCTTTTAAATTTAAACTCATTAGTGTTGGACCTACCTAGACTGGTTACTTTCAAGTCATACAATGAAAGCCTACCCAATAAGATGTCTGCAGCGTCAATGTCTAAGACATCACACCAAATATGATCCTCGTAACTAGACATGTGGATAGGAACTTGACAATGATGGGTAATAGATTGAGTAGTTTTATGATTTATCAGCCCAATTCACATTGTATGGGTGGGGGTGTGGTTCAATCTTGAGACCCATCTGTTCAAGAGCTGTCTTGGTAATGATGTTCGCACAAGTACCCCTATCTATCATCAATTTATAGTTCTCCTCATGCGTCATATAGGTGTAAAACATGCTAGACCTACGCCAATTCTTATTACTAACAGCTCTGTGTGAACATCTAATAATACCTAACTGAATGTTGGCAACTCTAATATCATCATTAGAATTAGTCGCACTGCCGACTAGTTCATGAATGACTGTTTCAATCTCATCATCATCGGTTTCCTTAATTAGGAGGTTCCTAGAGGGATTCTGTGCAGCAACATGACAATAGCCTTGGAACTTAAAACATTGACTACCATTAGCATTTCTAGAAGATTCACCTATCACTGATTTACCTTAAGGTCTCTATTTCTGTGAGTGTTTGGGCTAGATTGCTCTCTGGCTTTAGGATGACTCTACGTTCTGTAGAAAACCTAAGAGGTTTCTATGTCTTGAGCTAGTTGACTGGCTTGCTCAAGGGTCCTAGTTGACTGGCTTGCTCAAGGGTCTATATTTTGTGGTTGTGAATAAATATTGCTTGCTGGATATCTTACCTTAACTCAGAACGATACCTAGATATTGCTTGGTAGGAGTTTTCTCGCACCTCGCAACGTAGGTTAGGTCATCAAATTCGATTGTATACTCCTGAACTGACTTGCCACCCTGACGTAGGCTATGCAGTTTATCTAATAGGCGATGTTTATAGAAGTCGGGAAGGTATTTCTTCTTAAATTTTTGTTTTATTTCCTTCCAAGACTATGGAAGTCCACGCTTAGTGTACTCTCTCTACCGAAGTCCAATAAATCCTAGCTGATCCTGAGTTTCATCCTAGCAAATCGAAGCTTACTCTCCTCTGTGAACTTATACCAATCAAAGTAGTAATCCAAGTTCCATCCAATCACTAAAATGTCCGGGTCAAGGATATCGTCAAATGTGACAGGATCTATCTTAATCCTACGGATTATGGCATCTTCTCTATCCCTACGTCTATCGGTGTTCTCCTATCTCGAGTGTCATCTCTTGAGTTCTCATCTTTGTTCTTGTTCTCTAATCTTCAACTCTAAGTTTAAGTCTTAAAACTCTTTAAGGATTAAATATAGTTTGGACTCTATATCTAGATGATCCGAGGAATAAGTTATACCACTACGAAGAAACATGCGCTATGCAATACACAATCACATGGATGCAAGATAGTTTCCTAAGTTCCACTAGATGCGTGCACTATATGATCAACCGAAAGATTTCCTAATGACAACTAAACTACATTATGCAAAATGAATCCTAAAAGTGAAAAATGCAAGCAGGCAGCAAATTAGGTAATTAACAATAGCAATTACAACTAACAATCATCATAGGTACACAAGAGAGATGCAAAATATAGCAAAAATGTGGTGAGGTTAGAGGGTACTTAAAGGCGCTTGAAACAACACTGATACTGAGTAATGGCTCCAAACAGGACCTGCAGAGGCCGGATCTGTTTCCCAAAAGTTGAGAAATTCTTCAAGTATCTCTGGAATTCAGTCATGGACCCAACGTTTCGGACGGAACTCGAATCTCTGAATGGGCCTAAAATGGACTCTGGATCGTCATCGTGCTGCTGCAGTGAACAATGCGGCTCAGGAGCGAGCCGTTGAAGTCAGCTTTGAGCCGCTGACGTCAGCAAGGTTTGGTCGGCTCAGCTCAGCAGCTCGGTCGGCTTGGCTTAGCTGGGTTCAGTGGCTCGGCTTGGCGGGTCGGATCTAGGTCGGGTCGAGTCCAGCAAAACGGGTTGGGACAGTGGACAAAACCCGACTAGATACCCGACTTCCAACTAAAACCCGTTTGAAATCGGGTTTAAATTGAACTTGATTTCCCTTTTAAACCCAAACCCGCTTTACTGTCTTCTCTTCTTCGATCAAACCCGGTTCGAATCACCCAGGCGGTGGTAGCGGTGACTGATGAAGCGACCGACGACGGTGACGTTTGTGAGGGCTTGGAGATGTCCAAGGACGTGGACGAGGGTGCGGAGGTGGCGGTGATGCTCGATGGCTCGTCGATGAGATTTTAAGAGGAGATCGACTACGAGGGCAGAGCTGCTCGGCGAGGTCTGTAGGAGAGTTGTGGGGCCCTGTTGAGATCGGTGGGGACGAAGATTGAGGGAGAAGAGGTCGACAAAGATGTTGGAGACTAAATATGTCAATGGTGACATTGGAGGATCTCGGCGATGGCCTCGGTGATGGCGTCGGTGGTTAGATCTGGTCGTCGACGAGGTTAGAGGAGGTAGGCGAAAAGGTCGATGAGCAGAACTGGTGGCGGCGAGTGGATCCTGAGGCGGATCTGCGGCGACGAAGTTAGAGAAGAGGTGCAATGGCGCTCGGCGACGGCGGCTGAGGGGTACTGCGGTGATGATGAAATGTGGGTGGCGGCGATGATGATCCACCGACGGCAGCGGCGACGACGTAGCGGCGACGACGGCGATGGTGAACCCTAAGTTGGGTTCTGTTGGGGGTGAGAGGAGGGGGATGAACAGTTCCCCTTTTCTTTTCTTTTTCCTTTCTTTTCTTGTTCTTTTTCTTTTTGAATTTTTTTAACAGAGGAGAGAAAAAGTGAACCTAGGGTTTTTGTGGAGGGGAAGTTTTTGGTGGAGGAAGAAAAATATCTAAAACCTGGCTATGATATCAAACTAATGTAGAACAAGAAGGGGGAAGAAGAAAGAGGGAAGAAATTTTAGGGTTTTGAGGATAAGTTTGGTTTTGACTTCAACACCAAGGAGATCGAAACTGGTATAGATCGAGAAGAGGAAAGAGGAAAGATGGAAGAAATTAGGGTTTTGAGAGATAATATTTGGTTTAGGATTCAACACCAAGAAGGTCGCTATCCCACTCAGCACATTACCATGTTAAGATTCAATCACAAAGTAAAATTGCAATGCAAATTTTGAGATTTTCTTAAATTAACTAAACTGCATAAAATACTACAGGTCCTAGCTTTATATAGGCCCAATACAAAAGAAGTTTTCCCACGTATCCAATTTGGGACTAAAACAAAGGAATAAAACTGAGCCTAACTTATAATAAAGAGAAAAAATAGCCTAAGCAAATAAAGCTTACTAATTCTCATCACATTGCCTTTTTGATCTTATGGGAGTCAAATCAATAGGTTCATAAGATTTCATGGGGTATTAATGGTACCATTAATCACCTTCCACATTATTTGACTTTAGTACACTAACAGTGATTGGTTGAGGTGATAAATTTCAGTGGTGAGTTTTTTGTCATTTTGACTTCCCAAATGTTTCTGATTTGATTACTCTTCCGACAGATATTTTTTCAGGCTACAGTTTTCAAGCCATACATGTATTCATGTTAGAATAAAATCCATGACAATTTGGGGACGTCTTTCTATGATAAATGTCAATTAAAATGCACACATAAAAATTTGATAATGTCTTTATATGATAAATGTCAGGAGATTGTTGCAAGCACACCAATACCTGATTGCTAGATTAAAATGCTTTCGTTTACACCAGATTCCTGTTGTAGTTTTGACAAAAACAGGTTAAGATGATTTAATTCTCTCGGAGGTCTCCCACAGGCGGAGAGTAATCACTGCTTTTATAGAACTATCAATGCTCCAGCTGGCCTGCTTTTGTAGACGGTCACAAACCATGAAGGAGTTGAATGTTTAGGCAACTCTTTCCATCTGGTCCACAAAGTATGTACTTCACGGGTCAGAATGTTGGACAATTAAGTAACATGTCTAGACATGTGAATAATTGAGTGTAGCATAACTGAGAATGCGGAGATGAATGAGTCCTCTAGGAGATAAGATAAAAGTGAGCTTCTTGGTTTAAAAAAAAAATAGAGATTTGCTCCCAATGTGGAGGATAAATGGACAGTGACTAACTGAGATAGTTTGGGATCTTAACGAATGGAGCAACAGAGATTAGAGGTAAGGCTAAAAGGAACATGAATGGAGGGGAAAAGAAGGGATAGTTGTTAATTTTGTGAGGAGATAGCCCTTAATAGAGCTAAATGGAAGAAAACAATTTGCGTATTCCACCCCAGAATTTATTTATTTGATGGAAGTGACAAGATGGATTGACCTCCCCATTAGGTTCAATCAACTTAATGGGATCCTTTGTATCAATGTAGATTGATTTTTTTATTAGATAAACTTACAAGCCTGTTTTAAGACCCTCATGTTATCTTTCCATTTAGTCATACTCAACTGGATAATATACCTGTAATAACTTAGATTGGAAGTGTTCTCCGTCCCTATCCTAATTGCAATTCTTGTTTTAAGTAGTTGGTTTTTTGCAACCTGGTTGTTGTTTTAGTAGGAATTTGAGTACCTGATAATAATTTTTCTTACACCCCCAAGTAGTTGTTATTGTTGTTGTTATTATTATTATTTTAAATCAGATTCTCTCTAACAGAACATTGCACACACCTGCTAAATAGTTTTTGTAAATTCATCGTTTCTTTCTCCTTTAGAGAAGCCATCCCGAATACTTAGGGTGCTTCATATTCTTTCAGTTGAGAATGATTGTTACATATGCATGGAAAATGGAAATGGAAAATGATATATCCATGGAGCTGCAGCAATACAGGCTAATTGCATCCGAGGAGAACTTTTTGCTTAATTTTCACACAACAGCAGCAGATTTGAATTTCTAATTTAAAATTTTGTATTGTTCAATTGTTCGATGCACCGTTATATTAGTATCTTTAAAGCCGAATATTTTTTGAGAATAAAAAATACGAAGCCAGACATTTTCTGATTGCTCTACTCATTGCAGGCTGATAGTGCAATTGTAGCGCTGAACTGCAGTGGGGTGCTCTTGGGAGCTCTTCCCATTAGGTATGATCTTGGATATTTCCTTATCACATTTTTAGATCAGCAGTTGCATATGTAATAACATCATACTTGTTGTGCAGGGTTAGTCCTTCAAAGACAGCAGTCAGGCCCCCCATGCCTCGCTCAACATCATACTGATCGACCTGGCCTTGTATTACTGGAGAGTTTAGGGATGTGCTGATGAATGAAATTATGTTTCATCTGCAAATCCAAACTTCTTTTATTGGCAGAGGCTTTCTCTGCAACCAAACATGATCCCTCTGAAAAAACTTTGATCTTTCAATGAGAACCTTTCTTGTAGCGTTTGTCTTTAGTTTATTTTATGTTATGCAACGAAACATCAAATGGCGCGGAGAAGGAACCTAGCAAATTAGACACTAATTCAATTTGTTGTTGTTTCGGAGTATGGTTGGTTTTTGGTGATCTTTTCTAGTAATTGTCTTTCAGCTTTTGATCTTTGGCAGGTATTGCTAAATTTATATGTGCATCATTGTAGCAATGCAGGCACCTGATTTAGGAACTGGTAAGACTTTAGGCAGTCCCTAAGCAAATTTTATCATCACTGAATAAATTTGCATGCAGTGGCGTAGCCAGGATTTCAAAGTTGGGGGGGCATAAAATAACATGCAATAATAACAAAATTGTAAGGATATTTAATACTAAATAATAATGATTTTCTTTCTAAAATACTAGGGAAAGGGAGGGGTCTCAAACTTGAAATCTCTCAACCAATATTCTATTGCATAAAAGTGATTGTTACAGTATGAAACTGCACATCCAACTTCAAAAGTATAACTTGCAAATCAAACTCCTTACATATTAAAGAAAACAAAATTCAAACATAAGCATAATGAAAATATGAAATTTACTATTGATAATCAATTCAATAACTTCAAGAAATAAAAAACACTTCAATTAGAAGCATGGTGCTTACTGTAAACTGTGTCTATGAATGGTAAACTCTTCTCCGCCTCCTAAAAGGAGATCCCTCTGCAAATAAAGTATGCAATGCAACATCAGTTTTCAAATTGCGCAGACATTTCTAAAGAGTAGTCGACTACTATTGGGTATTAGTCGACTAGGTCAAGATAAGCTCAAGTGACAGCCTGACAGGTTTCTGGATAACTGAACCAAGTCGACTACAACTTCTTTATAAGTCGACTAGTCCAGTGATGAGTCGACTAGGGGAAATGGTTTAGTCGACTACGAGGGTTTATTAGTCGACTATATATTCTGTCAAGTCGACTAATGGACAAACAGAGAGTTGGTATCAAGTGAGACACAGGATTAGTCGACTATGACTTTGGTCAAGTCGACTACATAACGTATTAGTCGACTAACATGGACTATAAGTCGACTATATATCTATGACTTCCATGGTTGACAGCGGCGGAGTTTATAATTTTTTTATAGATGTAATTAAATGGCATCTAAGAGTTGAAGTTGATGAAGCATCTGAAGGAGGTGATTGCGATGATGGAGCTTACGCGGCCGGCGGTGACGCCGATGAGAGCGAGGGCAGTGACGGTGAGAGGGGGCGAGCCGAGGGCGATGATAAATGATTGGAAGTATTTTTTTTTTTTTTACTTGATTGAAAATTTGGAAGTGTTTTGAGAAGACTAGAAGTCCAAGGATCTGAAACAAGATCTTCCCAATTCCCTTGATAATCAAGAATCAGACTTAGACCTCAAAAAACATAAAAAGAACAAATTGAGAGAATGGAAATTTTTACCTTAATTGGAGATTTGGGGAAGAACTTCGAGTCTTCGACCAGTGCAAAAGCCACGAGCGAGATCAGAAACCCTAGCCCTGGAGCCTGGATTTCAATTTTCAAGCGAGAACGAGCGGCGAGACTGGAGCCTGGATTTCAATTTTCAAGCGAGAACGAGCGGCGAGAGCAAAAAATAGGAGAGGCTGTTAGGCTTCAGCTCACAGCCTCTTCCAAGTTATTTATTGGCTGTCAGCTATTATTTATTGCCAGGATTTCAAAGCCTAGCTGCCAATGGCTGGATTAAATAATAGTAGGGGCCCCCTACTAGGGAGTTTTTTTCTTGCGGGCCCGGGGGGGGGGCACGTGCCGCCCTGTGCCACCCCCTGGCTCCTCCAGTGTTTGCATGACCACTTATAGTTAAACTGCATAATTACTGTCGGTAAATTCATTTTTAGGACTCTGCAATATTAAATGACTGTATCTGTGCTTTTTGACTGTATCTGTGTTTAGAGATGTAATGAATTTGATTTTCCATGTTTGTAATATCTTCAATATTTTCATTGTATAGCTGTATTAGTGTCACCTACTAACTGCCATGACTTGAATGTGACTTGCTGGAGCTATGCAGTGGTTTCTCAGTTGCTATAGGTTCAAGTAGGAGGGTGAAGATTCTACAATAATTTCCACTTCTAGTTTATTGGTTCATATATTTTATCTTAAAAATGTGTTTAGTTTCAAATATTGCACTCAACATCAAATGGCATGTGTGCTGTGTTTGGCAAATGGAGTTTGGAGTTTGGAAGTGTCTTGTCAGAAGAGAAATGGCAAAAAGTTAGCCATTAGATTATTATTATTATTATTATTATTATTATTATTTTGGGTTGGGGATCTGTTTGTTTGGATGGAAATGCTTATGAAAGCAAGGTTGCTTGTGAAAGCATTTGGACACAAGAAGGGTATTGATTTTCTTCAATAGTGAACATGTCTTCTATCTGAAATGCTTTGGGTTTAGCTGTCAGCTTGAATTTGGAGATTTAAAGTCTGCATTCCTCTACTATGAATTAGAAGAAGAAGAGAACAATTAAAATAATCTAAAGAAAAGGTAGAAAACATCTTGTATGCAAGTTGATTAAGTGCTTGTATTATCTTAAACCAAGTGGTTAACAAATTTGACTCTTTCAGGTTGAATAATGAATACAATATGATTAATACTCATCAATTTGTTTTTGGATGATGACTTTATTATCATCTTGTTGAATGTTGATGATGTGCTACTAGTGGAAAATTGTGTAATCTCCACGGGCAAAACCGTGGGAGATATTCCTCATGGGTTGTTTATCCCCATGAAAATCTGTGGGTAAGCTAAAGTTGCCCACAGGACTTTCCCCTCACGGTCTGCTCCCTACAGATCTATTACCAATTCATGGAGAAACTGCTATAACTTGAGAAAATTTATTTCAGCTTTAACCATTTTACTCATTTTGATTTTCTTCTCTTGCCTCAAAGGTCACAATTAGAATATGCAAATGATTTCTCACCTTTAGGTATTACGAAACTAAAAGGAAATTGGCATCAGAGTATTTCTGATGTTCGTCTTTCACTCTTAAATTTGATATCTACAGCATTTCTTTTGACAATCATCCTCTTATCTGGTCACCTTGAATAGAGATAATCTTATTTATTTACTTACAAATGAAAAGATCCAGGTGATGAAAGGCATCAGAGACTCTAGCTGAAAATACTCTTATTCCCTACCATAAAAGACCCTTTAAGATTTCATTCTTGAACAAAATCCATTTTTAAATTTATTTCATCTGTACCATGACCGGAACAAAAGGGTGTATACTTTTTGATCCAGAAGTTTGTGAATTTGAAAAATGTTGACGGTGGTTCCACTGCAGAGCATCTGAATGAGGTCTAGTAGAGTATCATGAATTAGTTGTCTACTATGAAGATGGTTATGGATGATGAACTACAAGCATTACTCCTCCTCAGTTCTCTTCCCGACAGTTGGGAAACTTTGGTGGTTTCACTCAGCAACTCTGCCCCAGGTCGTGTGCTCACCATGAGTCAAGTTATTAGCAGCTTGTTCAATGAGGAGACAAGAGAAAGTTTTAGGTGAAAACTCGTAGACTCTTGTCACGCAAAGTAGGGGAGAAGCGAGAGTAGGAAGTCACAAGGTCGTGAAAAAACTAACGTGGATCGCAAATTTTGAAGGATGTTTTCATATTCCTGATATTCGCCTCAATTTGATCTCGAGATTGATTCTGGCGAACAAGGGTACGAGAATTATTTCGGTAAAAGGATTTGGAAGCTAAGGGGAAGTTACTAGTTGCGAGAGGAAAGACTAGTTGCACTTTGTACAAGACCCAAACAAAATCTGCAACAATGAATTGAACGCTCTATCGAATGGTTCTTCTCTAGATTTGTGGCAGAGACAACTCGATCACATGAGTTAGAATGGATTGCAGAATTTAGTGAATAAATCTATGATTCCTCGCAGCAAAGGTATGCCTTTGAATCCTTGTGATAATTGTTTGATTGGAAAGCAATATAGGGTTCCTTTTCGAAAATCATCAGAAAGAAAAACTAATTTGCTTGATTTAGTTTACTCTGATGTGAGTGGTTTGCACAATGTGCTATTTAATTAATCATTCTCCCTCGATTTCTTTGGATGGTGTTGTTCTAGAAAGAGTATGGAGCGGTAAAATATATATCTCGTACTCTCATCTGAAGGTGTTTGGATGCAAAGTATTTGCTCATGTTCCCAAAAAGAAGAGGTTGAAGCTTGATGACAAGTAGTCCCTTGCATATTTATGGGTTATGCAAATGAAAAGTTCGGCTACAGGCTATGGAATCCTAAAACCAATAAGTTGATAGAAGCAGGGATGTGGTAATCTTGGAAGACCAAACTATTGAAGATTTTCAGAATGTTGAGAAAGTCAAGCAGCTGGTTGGTGAGGTGCCAGACCTCAGCCTGGTTCCTTCTCCATCGCCTCATGTTGAAGATGGTGGAGAGATATGAGAAGAGATGGTTGATGATACTCATGTGCCAGCGCATGGAGTTGGTGACGAAGGGGAGCAGCCTCCTTAGAATACAGTAGAGCCTCAAATGAGAAGGTCTACTAGAGAGTGTTAGCCATCAACATGGTACCCTACCTCAGAGTATAATGCACATATCTCGGGGGAGCTAGATAGCTTTTGAGATACTCAGTTTGAAAAGACTGATCTCAAGAAGAAGAAAAAAAATCTGCTGGCAGTTGGCCAGTGTAGACTCTGCATGAGGAGTTATTGTTGGTATTCCACGCTTACGGGCTAGAAGGGGAGATTGTTTGGTGGGCCAACCCATCAGTGGAGGCCCACCACACTAAGGCCACCTCTTTCGCTCACACTGTCACGCCCTACTTCTCAAAATACGTGAAAATGGAGTCGCGACGAAAGTCGGCGATGAATATACGCGAGGAAAATACCCCACGTATACATGCTAAGCCTAAAGTAACTTGAACAAGCTATATAATTTATTAAATAAGATCAATATCACTGCAATACTACGTATAGATGTCCATACATGATAGCAAATGAATAGGAGAATAGAACAAGCATGAGTCCAATGCATAGAATCGTGAAAGCAATATGAATAAAGAAAAGCAAAAAAAGATACTGAAACTGTAGATCAAGGAAAGAGAATTCTGGCTCCGGTGGAGGTGTGGTCCTCTCCAAATACCTGATCAGTAAGATAATCATAGATCTGAATATGCAAATTCAGGGAGTCAGAACTCCTAGTGAAGTGTAAGAATAAAGGGGAAGATGCACGGGCAAAAACAGTGTATAAGCATATGAAGATAATATATAACGAAATAAGACTGAAATAATATACAAAATATAAATAAACAGAAATAAAGACAGTCAGTAATAGAATCACATGTCCAATCAGGTATCAGGTATCTATTACAGTCTATATATCAGGTAGGTAGAGTCAGTGATAGAATCCAGTGTACAATCAGGTCATGAGTACAGTCAAGTGTCCAACATAGCATAGATGATCAGTGATGACGTTCTACACTAGAACCATATGTACAATCAGGTCATGGTACACTATAGTCAGTTCATTATTATTTATTATGTCAGCGAACACCAATTGCCACATTTAATAAACGCATCCCATACTACGCCTACTATAGATGTCAATCAGGGTCCTAAGTTATTGAAACTGTTCGAAGAGATTGTGTCCATGCTTCAAGTGGGTGTCGTATATACCCGAAACCACGACCTCAGTTTCCTGGCGCTGAATCAGGCCGTACCGCTAGGTACTCAGTAACAATAACAATAAACTCACTGTGAAAATAGTGGAACAATAAACAGTACAGATGGGATGCCCGTCATCCCCCGAAAATCCTGCAGTGAAACCCTCCGTTGGCTGCGCAACCTGTTTCCTAGGTCCACCCAAAATATAGACGTCTCCTTCATCAATTTTTCCAATCTCAGTGTAAGTTTTTCATTTATATTATTATTTAATTCAGTTATAACAGTCATTATTCATATTACCTAGAATACTGAGATGATACAGTGACAATAACAGTACAGTATATCAATAAACAGTAATCATTTATGTGGTGAACAATAACAATAACAATAAACAGTAACAGTAACCGTGTATACGATGAATAATAGAACTATACAAGGTGTTAGATCTAACAATATTTCCCAATGACTTTCTGTGACATGAAATAATACTAATAACAAGACATATATTGTCTAGTCAATGCACGATCTCATATAGAACTCACGATACCATCCACTCATACTGGATATAACAGTAATAAATCCATCAACTCATAATCTCAATAATCACCGTAAACATCATAAGTCAAGTCCATGCCAAAATATCTGATACTGTAAACCACCAGTCTAGTAAACGGTTAATCAGCTCTTTCATCATTATCAATCTGCTCTAAGTTTTTAGGTCACCAATAACTGAGATCAAATGATAACTACTGTCAAACTCTGAATAAATAATATGGTCACCGATATCAATGAAATCACTCCCACCATATCTCTATAATCGAATAACTGAAATAGTCAAGAACCAAACATGAAGTACTGAATATATCCTCGAGATCAACTAAACAATAAAGGTCGAGATCACAAATAAAGAATGAAATATCCTCAAGCAATATAAAATCTAGAATAGCTCTACGTCTTATAATCAACATCAACAAGATCATCGATACTCAAACAGTATAATCAATAGTAAAACCAGAAATACTCACAACTATAAATGAACTACATCAATTTTATCAGAACACTAATCAAAAACTTCTGAAACAAACACCAAGCTCATGTCAATCAACTCAGCAGTATATCCCTCCTCTACATCATCAGTATATTCATCCTTTAAGTCACTGATATATCCATGTCCCAACATATAAAATACATAATCATCTATATCTAATCAATCATCACTATACAATCTAATTAAGATCATCAGATATTCCCACTTTCAATAAGCTCAATCACAAGATTTAGAAATTCAAGTAACTAATCAATTATGTAAATATATGCACCAGGTCAGGTCAACCCAATCTACGGCTACTCCTCAACCCAAGATCAAGTTCACCACAATCAAGTTCACTGATCAAATCTAATATAAAGAATATAACACTCAGGTCAACTCTAACCAAGTCAATACCAATCTAAGTATCGATAAATCGGTCTATCGATAAGGCAACATCATATCTAACACTTCCTCAACATCTATAGGAGTTCTAGTTGGAATAATTACCAAATAATTTTTCTGACAAATACTTCACATAAAAATAGACTACATATCCGTAAATATGAACTAGTTCAGCTGATCAGTAGATCAAACTAAGTTACAATATAAGGTATACCTCAACTAGTCCTGAATCAATAGTGGCAACCAATCATCACATGAAATGACGCTGATAAGTGTTCAGATAAATTATATAATTAAAGTGAACACTTACAGATGTCTCATTAAGTGATATAAGTAATCATACTAGTATAATATATTAGATGGTCACATGAAATGATACAAGTAAAACACAAATAGCTATTGATAACGGTAAATAAGGAAATAACATAAGAGCAAACACTCACATGAAATGATGCAATTTTGGATCCAAATCGCTATCTGATCTTCACTGTATGAACCAATATGGATCTGCTGATCATCCCATGGGTCAGTTTTTGAATCGCCAGTGTATCAGCTCCACAGCGAACACGAATCCGGGTCAGATTTGGATATCACGAGCGGGTCCGGATCGCTATAACACGCAACCAAACACATGAACTCACACACAGACATTCACACACCCAATTATACACCCAGCTACACACATTCACATATACATACACTCACATACACATACATGTACACATGTATAATTATACCAACTCACACTATAAATATAAATACATACACACTCTTACATATACACACACAAATTCACACACACACACATGTACATGTATTCACCACACACATCACACATAACCACATAACATATATGCATACATATCTTCACACACATACATTAAACCCATACCCATGCATGTAAATTAATAAACACCTACATTTGACTACACATACATAAACACCCATACACATCCATGCATGCACGCTTACAATTTATAAACACACACTTATTACCAACACACACACACATATAATTCTACACATATATTAATTTAAAACATCCAATCATATTTACAGAGAGAGAGAGAAAAAGTAGGAGAGACTCACGGTCATGGGACAAAGCCGGCCACGGGGTGGCTCCGACGTGCCAGCGGAGCTCACAGAAGATGACAATGGCTCGCTGGAGTGTTCGCGGAGAGTATGCTCGCGCTCACTGGCAGAAGAGATCAGGCTTCCACGGAGAGGCCCGGGCTGGCCATGCGTGAGATGGAGGGTGTGGTGTGAGTGTTGCAGCAAGAGAGGGAATTGTTATGCTTGGGCTGTGGGTTGGCAGGCCATGGATGGGCTCGGCCAGGATTCAAGGCCAAGGGAGAGGATGCCCGGCCTGGTTGGAGAGAGGGGTGTGCTGCCGAGGAGGTCAGGGGGATCATGAGAGGAGGAGGCCGGGGTTGTTGCTGTCATGGTTGGAGGGAAGGCAAACGGTCAGCAAGCCAAAGAGGAGAGGGCATGGCGCAAGCTTGTGGGTGCTGATGTGTGGGAGGAGATCATGGCTCTTTCAAAGAGGATGGCGCAAGGGGGTTGCACATGGAGTTGAAGGAGGGGGCTCGCATGGGAGATTGGAAAGAGGAAGAAGAGGGAAGAAGTGGGGTTTGCGGCAGTGGAAGGAGGCAGAATTCGGGCACCTAGGCATGAGGCTGCACGGAGGAGGAGGGAGTTGAGGCGGAGATCGCGGAGGGGGTGGTGGTGATGGGCGAAGGCAGAGATCGTCGGCAGAGATCAGTAGAGAGCTTTGGGTGTTGTTGGCGTGTGGAGTTTGGCTAGGGGATGGACGACAGGGTTAGAAGGAAGGAGATGATGAAGATTAGGGCTAGGTTTAGGTTAAGAGATAATATTAGTATTTATATAGGGTTTGTGATAATGGTTAATAGGCTGGGCCTCTATGGTTTGGGCGTGGTTGCTGGGCTCAGAAAATGAAAGAAAAAAGATGAGAAAATAAAATAAAAAAGAAGAAAATAAAAAGACTTGATGGGTTGAGCTTAGCTACAATAATGTATATACAATAAATCAAGACAATAATAACAATCTTGAAGGTAAATAATAAGTAAAATCATCATAAAATAATTTAAATTATAATAATAAAGATGCATAACAATTAGTTATAATAACCCACATGAGATAATAATAATAATAACACAACCACTATTACTAATGAAAATTAATGATAATACTGGCCATTAGTAACGTTCAAAATGCTACCTCAACTAAATCAATAATCAATTTATCTATTATATAAATCATGCACGTATATTAAATACTAATACATATATTAAATAATGTATT
This sequence comes from Agave tequilana, assembly GCA_038442645.1. Classification (NCBI taxonomy): domain Eukaryota; kingdom Viridiplantae; phylum Streptophyta; class Magnoliopsida; order Asparagales; family Asparagaceae; genus Agave; species Agave tequilana. The sequence continues at coordinate 1,926 of JAVJIF010032405.1, read as the reverse complement.
ACAGATTAGGGAGATTACACACACACGAGAGAGGGTTCAGTTCCGATCAAAAAGAAAAAAGAAAAATAATCGATCAAGGGATTGATTCTCATGCCCTACACAAGAAAGAAGAAGGCGAGAAAAATATAGAAAAAAGAGGGTTAGGGTTCGGCTCTCTTTAAGATCAAGGAGGAGACTTTCTTGATGGTTTTCGAGGCAACTTCTTCATATTTGATTCTTGTAGCAATTGATATCTTCTATCATAATCAATATTTTTCAATATAGTTGAAAGGTGATTTAGATTGGAAATCTCACTTTAGGGGTAATTTGTATTTTTTTTTTTCCCCTTCTTTGGAGTTAGTTCCTTAAATCTTTGGGTAGAGTATTTAAAAAGATTATTGTACTCATTTGTTAATTGAGTAATAGTGGATTTTAACTTGCCTCATGGTTTTTCCCAAAAGGGTTTCCACATATATCTTGGTGTTTGCGCTTACTCTCATATTGGTTTATTTTGTTGGCTATTGTCTCTATTTGTGAGACTGTCATATTGCTATTCGATACATCACACATGTCTTTAACAATATACATATTCTATAAGCCACCTAAAGTATAAAACCCCAATATTTCCTGAAACACTTTATATATTTACTTAAAAATTTTGAGGCGAGATGAGGAGATTCAAACCACAACATCTTACAAGTCGTGAGCTAAACTACACTGCTGATCTTTTCCTTTTTCCGATGATTATACAATAACACAATTGAACCCACAAGTTAAACATCTTATGTGTGTTCAAATATACAAAGAGGTAGAAATAAAATATGAAGAAAAACGTGCATACTTAATTATAAAGAATAATTTAAAACAGTCTATCAGATTCGAAGAACTTAATTATGAATTCAAATGATGTAATTAATTTTTTTTCAAATTGCATGTAATCAAGAAAAATCCTTTTTTTCCTCTATCTATTTCTTAATGATGGTATCTTTTCTAAATGACTCAAACGTCTACGCTTTGCACAGTGATGGCGGCAGTGTTGGCATCAATTTAGTTTCTTCTCACAGCTTCTCACTTCTCACATCTCATGGACACGCACCCTAGCTCTCACATCAAAACAGAATGGTGTTCAAACTTCAAATTCTAGTTTTCTTTTCTTTGTTGTGTTGTTAAGTTTGACGAGGTTACTTGCTTGCTGATCCTCGTCCGCGATAATCATTTCACCAACCCCTTGCCTTCATTGGCCGCTGATGTACCAATCACCAAGCTTCCTGCCAATGCAGTGAAAAGGATTGCGTCACCCTCGTTGAATAACAAATGACGAGAGAAAGAAGAAAACAAGAAATTATGTAGAAACTGACAATGTTTGGTATTAAAGTTGATTACACAAGCTTGAGTAATGAGAGAGAAATAGATTATAGACTCAAATGAGATGGCAACTCTCATTTAGTAAAAGAGCTGGCAAGACACATGGCAGGCCTCACCATTCTCTTAATTTCTTGCAAATGCAAGGGGAGGCTTACTTTTATGTCTTGATAGCTCATTTTACTAAATGAACCTCCACCTCATTTTCCTTTTACCCACACACACAGAGAGAGAAAGAGAGGGAGAGAGGGGGAGACTTGTGTCCTTCCATAAGGATTTGAGATCGAATCCTTCCCACTCAAATTCAGTCCTCCGATATTCGAATACAAAATCCACTCCGTTGAAGTTGATCTATATTATTTCAAGTATCTATGAATTAAAAATCAAGTATTTTGAATACTTTTTACCCATCCATCAAGTAGGAGAAAAACGGACAGCCTAAATAGTGAGTTGGTTAGTTTAAGCGTGTAGAATATTTCAACCTAACAAATATTAGTTTGTAGGTTTTTTAATGTTTAGATCATAATGAAATGGCCGGATTGAGAATTTGTGTGTCTAATGATATAGATCTAACCAACTCACTAC